>JASAMY010001822.1:0-74286 GCA_030248085.1 Paralinhomoeus sp. GSCO2_6
TGTGAAAAGTACATGAGAACTAAGTGTACAGAGGTGAACCACAAACGTAGCCCGATCGCCACAGTATGCCGTACAATCGTAAGATCACAAAACATCTTTTCATTGTGACCACGTATACGTAAGACTGGTGTTGACTCGTGGGGGTCACTCAGTTGTAATGTTTGAATAAACAACTTACTGACATAATCAATCGTAGTGTGATTGGTTGTATATTGTCTGAACACACACACACGGCTTGAAAGGGACGCGAGCAAGAATGGCGACGGACGAGGAGCGGCGACAGGAGCGGGCGAGTCTGCTCGTCTCCTACACGCAGTTGCCGCCGTGCAGAGGCCGGGACGCCGTGAAGACGGCCGTGAGTGTCCTCGGCTCCTCGCCTGCTGCCTCTTTCTCTTCCCAGCCACTCAGCTGAGTGTGGGGCGGCATCGGCGGTCGCGTCTGCAGGTTGCCCTCTTCCCCAACATCGACACCCAGTGGCTGGCCGAGCGAGTGGAGGAGGAGAAGAAGCTCGGCAAGGAGTTCGACCTGTACCCGCTGCTCGTCCAGTGGGTCGACGACGAGAGCGCCATCGTCCAGAAGCTGCCCACCGCGCCCTACGTGGCGCGCAAGAAAGCGGAGCTGCTCAAGGCGGAAACGGTGCGTGGCGCCAAGCGGTGCGCGCCGCCGCGCCGAGCAGCCGCGGCTGCGCAGGGCCTTCAGGAAGCGGATCCCTGTCCGCGCGGAGAGTTCCGATTACGTCAACGACCTTGGCGATCTGCCCGACTTCTTGTACCGAGCCAACGCCGAGCAGAAGCTATTGGATGACTTTGCCCAGATCAGCGCCAACGTATGCCCATCGGCGCCGGCCACTGCGTCTCTGGCGACGCCCGAAGTCGCAGTCGCGCTTTCAGTCGCTCAGAGAGGTGCTGCGCCGCTTTCGCTACCACTACGCGCCTGCCTATCTGCAGCTGAAAGAGCAGTGGGCGGCGACGGGCGCTCGTGAAGTTGACAGGGTCGCCAATTCATCGCAGCCCTTTCTGACGTTCTCGTTCAAGCGAGGCAAGCAGAAACCGTCGTCGCGTCGAGTGCCGAATGGCGGAGCGGGGGAAGGGCTTGACTTCAGGCCGAGAAGAGCCATTCGAGCTGCGTCTCAAAGTCATGAAGGGTCGACGATCAAAATGCGCTCGAAATCGGCTGAATGGCTGCCGATCACCTGGGACGATAGATTCTCAGCAAGTGAGAGGGGGAGGGAGCTGCGCACTCGCTAGCGGAAGACTCGTCAGTTTTCGTTTTCTTTAGAGTGCCGCGGAAGGTGGCTTGCCAGGCCTGCCGCCCAAAGATCCCAAAGAGGCGGTGTTGAGCGAGCAGTTTCGTCGAGAAGTCGTCTGGACGAGAAATTACGGTCGCTGGCTCGACAATGTCAGCGAACGCGAGTCGTGGCCGCGCGCGTCCGTGGGGTATGGAGTGTTGTTCAGCGCAAACGGCGGCAAGAGGCGCAGAAGGCGGCAGAGGCGGCCCAGGTCCGCGAGCTGCGCGAGAAAAGCAGCCAACGAGAGCGCCTCAGGCAGCGCCGGGTCAAGACGGCCAGCACGCTGGATCTGCCGTTGTCGGTCGCGGCGTCCGGGTTTCGACCGCGCGCCACGCCTCGCTCGACTCACGGCGCGCACGCACGCAAGCACGCGCGTGCACTGCAGCTGGACGGAGGACACGGCCGAGTGGACGGTGAGCTGCGAGAACGGACACGACTGCTGCAGGCAGTGTCTGCGGGCCATGGCCAAGGAGGCGGAGTGCGGCATCAGCAGCGTGCCCATCCCCTGCGCCGACTTGGACTGCGACGCCGAGTACGGCAGAGGTGCGATCCATGCGCGCGCGCGCTTCTCCCTCTCCCACCGACCGCCACTGTCACTGCGACCGCTGACTACGCAGACCTCCTCATACGACACGTGCCGCTGACGTCCATCGCTGCCATCGACGCCCGCCTGCTCGAGCAGCAGCTCTGCCGCAGCGGAGTTCACGAATTCCTCTGCAGGTCGCCGCGCACCAGACTTCCATCCATCCATCCATCCATCCATCCATCCACATCCATATCCATGCAAGTGCACCTCGACTGTCGCATTCAGCTGCAAGTATTGCGGCACTCAAGCCGCAATGAAGCGCCTCCAGACGTGCAAAAGGTCTTCGAGTGTCCAAATGACGACTGCAAGGCAAAAGTGCGCTAGACGACGTCTGCGTAGTGCGACGCTGCACTGCTCGCGTATTCTTTCTATAGGTGTGTCGTGTTTGCGAGCAAAGATTGGGCCGATGGCCACTTTGGGAAACGCTGCGATGAGATGGTGACGGACGAGCTGACGCGTGTCGATCGCTTCTTGTACAACGCAAGAACAAACGCAGAGAGGCGCGTCACTGCGCGCAGCTCGTACAAATTGCAGCGAGAAAGAGAAGAACAAGGCTCTGGTGCGGGAATGTCCGGGCTGCAAACGACCGTTTGTCAAGACGGAGCAGTGCAACATGTTGACCTGTAGCAACTGCGGCACGCACTTCTGCATCTGCAAGGTGCAGTTGGGACGACCCAGCCCTACATCCACTTCTGCAGGTGAGTACGCAGTCGGAGCGCAGCCGAAGAAGCCGCGGAAGGTAGCCGCTGCTGTGCCCTCCTCGCGCAGCTGCCAGCCCGGCCAACGGCTGTGGTAGGAATGGCGTGCCGATGGCCGACGTGAAGGAGATCTTCAAGACGTGCAGCCTCTGCCACTTGTGGGAGCAACATCACTACCGGGACAGCATTCGCTTCGAGGAGCTCGACAAGGCGCACAAGATCGCCCGCCGTAGCCACGCTTGCCCGCTTTCCCCCTTCCCTCCCTTCGTCAACTCTCTGACACTGTCAGCGCTTTGTCTCTATAAGTGAGAGATGAGAGCCAGTCAGCCCGATCCTGGGGGGGGGGGGGCGGGGGGCTCGTGCGTCTCCGTCGGCAGGTCTGTCGAGCTGTCGACAGCGAGGCTGCGTTGCTTTCAGCAGCACACCCCCGCCGACTATCCGCTCGCCAGCGTCGGCTTCGGTGTCGACGTTGGCATGGCGGCTGCCGAGGCTGTCGGCTGCTCGCCGCGCCTCTGGTCGACAGCTGTCGGCGGCCTGCCGACCGACGAGCTATGGAGAACCGCCTCGACTGCGCTGGCCGCCAATTTCCGTCGACAGAGTCGCGCGTCGAACAATTGAAACTAGCGAGAATGGGCCAGAGAAAAAAAGAAGAATATTCAAACTATCAATTGTTTTCCCCATTTTAATTAAGTCGTTGTTTTTCGCGTCTTCCGCATGTCTGTGCTTTGGAGGTCGTGCACGTACGTGCGTGTCGAAGGAAATATTCCTGCAGTGAAACTGCGGCTGGGAATCTTGCTTTTCTCGCTTGAATACTCCTATTTTCGTGAAATTTTTGTCGACAAAACTGAACTTTCTTTAAAACCAGGAGAATGGCTCAGTTCGTCGGCATCGACGGCGACGATTTCGACAGCGACGACGACTACGCTGTCGCCGCCGGCTTTGACAATTATGGCGACCCCTACGATGTCGATGATGACGACAACTTTTTGAGTGGCGAAGACGACGAAGTCGACTTTGACGATCTCGACAATGTCGACTTTGACGACGACGGCATGAGTGACGGACTCGCGTCGACGCAGTCTTCGCTCGAAGACGGCGGCGTCAGGCCGCGCTGCCGACCTGTCGACGCTGCCGAGCTGCCGTCGGCAGCCGGCAGCTGCGCTGTCGGCATCGACGACGCGGCGGTGGTCGTGTGGGGCGGCTACGGCAAGAACGAATACCGAGAGAGGGACTCACTCCATGTCTACGCTGTCGACTCCGACAGATGGTTCGAGTTGACGACGCCGTCGACAGGCGCGCCGACAGAGCGCAGCGGCGCCGCTGCCGTCTTGTCGACGACGAGCGCCGATGGCCCGGCGACCCTCTGGATTTTCGCCGGCTGCGAGAGAACCTTTGGTGAATTTCTCATCATTTTTTTCCAAAAATTCTTTTCATTTTTTTTTAGGCTGGGATGGCGGTGTGGTGCGCGCGACGAACGACCTGTACAGCCTGAATCTGCGCGACCTGCGGTGGTCGGCCTACGACCCGACCTTTGGGGAGCGTCGGCCTTCGCCCAGAGACAAGCTCGTCGGATGGCAACATGGCCACAAGTATGACGTGCGTGCGTGCGTGCGCGACGGTGCGTGCGTGCGTGTGAGAGTGCGCGCGGGCCAGTGCGTGCGTGCGTGTATGTGACGGTGCGTACGTGCGTGCGCGCGCGCGTGCGTGCGTACGTGCGTGCGTGCGTGCGTGCCAGCCAGTGCGTGGTGTGTGCGTACGTGCGTGCGTGCGTGCGCGCGCGCGCGCGCGCGCGTGTACCGGAACACTTCATGTGCCTGGTTACGCAATTTTAGTTTTTGAACTTCTCTGTTTTGGTTTGTGAATTTCGGTTCATTTTACTTCGGATTCAGACTGCACTTCTTTGGCGGCTACGGCCCGCACCCCCGCCGCCATCCGTCCGACAACTATTTCATCGCGGACGGAGAGTTTGTCATTGACGGCGACGAGGTTTTTTTATTTATTTTTTTTTAATTTTGCCGCTTGGATTCTGAGATTTTTGGAGATTTTTGTTGCAGGAAGAGGGCGGAGTCGGTGCTGGCAACTTCTGGAACAACCAGCTGGTAGCCTTCGACCTCGCCGAACGAAAGTGGTCGACCGTCCAGTGCGGAGGTGGGTGGGCATTTCTTCAATTAAATTAAAATCAAAATAAATTCGAGTTGCTCTTAGGGGTGCCGCCGTCGCCGCGCGCGGCCCACAGCGCGGCCAAGGTCGACGACGGCCGACGCGTTTTCGTCTTTGGCGGCAGACTGTGCGGTCGACGGCTCGACGACGGTTTCTTTTTGGACCTGACGACTCTCGTCTGGACGAGGGTGTCAGTTGACGACAGCTGACGACGCACACATTGGCTCTTGTTGTTGTTGGACTAGGGGCAACGGTAGGAGGCCGTCAATGGCCCATATAGCATAGCCATCTCCGTGACGCCTTCCCCCGTCTAGAGCCGCATAATTAGCCAAAGACGGTCGAAAGAACGCCGTCTGTAATGTAGGGCAGCGACGGCACGAGCCTCGATCTACTGGGTCCATCAGGAATGGAACCCAGAACCGTGCGCCGGCAAGAGGCCGATTCTCTACCACTAGGCCATACGCTGCCCGCAAGTACCGGCACGCACGCACGCACGCACATTGTCCCGTCGGCATTCGTTTCAGCGACTTCTCGCCATCCGTCGATGGCTCGCCAGTCGGCAGGTCGTGGTCGGCAATGGCCGCCGTCGACAGCCACCAATTGGTGCTGTTCGGCGGACTCGACAACGAGTCGACGCCCCTAGGTGACGACCGAAGCGCAATGCGCACGCGCACGCACGCACGTACACGTACGTACACACCGATCTAGGCGATTGTTGGGCCCTGGACACTCAATCGCTGGCCTGGCGCCGGCTGCGGCAGTTCGACGCTTCTCCGTCGACAGCGACGGCTTCTGACGACGACGACGACGACGACGACGACGACGACGACGACGACGACGACGACGACGAAGAGAGTCCTGTCGACAGTGGCGGCGGACGGCTGTGGCACGCGGCTGTCGGCTGTAGATCGCCGCGGGCGTTTTACTACTTTGGCGGTCTCAGCTCTAACATCACCGACACGCGGCTCAGACAGGCGCGTGCCAGTGGCTGCCTGCCTGCCTCTGCCTGCCTGCCTGCCTGCCTGCCTGCCTGCCTGCCTGCCTGCCTGCCTGCCTGCCTGCCTGCCTGCCTGCCTGCCTGCCTGCCTGCCTGCCTGCCTGCCTGCCTGCCTGCCTGCCTGCCTGCCTGCCTGCCTGCCTGCCTGCCTGCTTTCCCCTGCCTGGCTCTCTGCCTACCTGCCTGCCTGCCTGCCTGCCTGCCTGCCTCTGCCTGCCTGCAGTGACAGCCTGACTGCCTACCTGCCTCTGCCTGTCTGCCTCTGCCTGTCTGCCTGCCCCAGCTAGCGTGCCTGTCTGTTGATTGTCTCCTCTCATTCAAATGTGTATAATGTTCAGCGATACCACAAGGACCTCCACTGCGTGGCGCTGGAGCCGCCGTCTTTGCTGCGTCTCGCCTGTCGACGCGTCGCCGCCCTCTGCCGGCCTCGCCACCGACAGGCGCCGGCCACCTCCGACGTTGGCGACGCTTACGCCGACGGCAGCGCGTCGTGGCAGGCCTCTGAGGATGTCGACAAAGTCGTCGACAGCTCGCCGTCGTCGGCACCGTCTTCTGCCGTCGACATCGTCGACGCGCTTCGTCTGCCGTCGACCGGCAGCCTCTCGACGCGTCTGCAAGCGCTCGTCAGCAGCCGACAGGAGCTGCAGGAGCTCTGTCGACAGCGCGTCGACGGCCACGGCCTGTACAAACTGCTGGAGTTGCTGGGCTGTTGATTTGTTGCCTACTTGAGATTTTTTGTTTAGTCCGAATCTGTACTTGATGTGACGCTGCGTTTGTCGTCGAGAGTTGGCTGAACTGCGCCCTGCTGTTCTTCGCTTGAAGCGCTCTGTGTTTCGCACTCTATGTGCGAATCGGTTTTGGCCGCGTCTGGCTGATTCAGGGTAAAAAAACCTGAAACAAGACGAAATATACACGACTTTTGATAATTGTATTCAAGTTGGAAAACTTACGATAAATTCTGGGGGAGTTGGGGAGGGGTAAACTGCGGGGGTGCCTCCCCCAGTTGCATGTATGGTCATCACCGACAGGTGCGCCTGTAACCTATAACACTGCAGAGTACCCAAAAGTAACACTTGTTCATGGATTTGTGAGATTTGTAGCCGGTTCGTAGGAAAATTTGTCTTAGCAGCGCAAATTTGAATCTATTTGGATTCACTCCGTAGCGCTGTCTTTTCTAGCGCCGCGAGTGCAACGACTTGGGATGAGTGGGGTTCTTTTTAGGTACGACTTGTAACCGTTAAGTAAGAATTTTTTGGAAACGTTTCTAGGAGGATGGCCTTCGGGTTCTACGATGACGCCGACAACTACTACTATCTGGGGAGCGACGACGACGAAGTCGATGTCGGCTACTTCGACAATTTTCTCTTTGACGACGACGGCATGAGCGAGTCTTCGCTCGACGACGGCGGCGTCAGGCCGCGCTGCCGACCTGTCGACGCTGCCGAGCTGCCGTCGGCAGCCGGCAGCTGCGCTGTCGGCATTGACGACGCGGCGGTGGTCGTGTGGGGCGGCTGCGGCAAGAACGAATGCCGAGAGAGGGACACACTCCACGTCTACGCTGTCGACTCCGACAGATGGTTCGAGCTGACGACGCCGTCGACAGGCGCGCCGACAGAGCGCAGCGGCGCCGCTGCCGTCTTGTCGACGGCGAGCGCCGATGGCCCGGCGACCCTCTGGATTTTCGCCGGCTGCGAGAGAACTTTTGGTGAATTTCTCATCATTTTTTTTCCAAAAAAAAAATTGTTTTAGGCTGGGATGGCGGTATGGTGCGCGCGACGAACGACCTGTACAGCCTGAATCTGCGCGACCTGCGGTGGTCGGCCTACGACCCGACCTTTGGGGAGCGTCGGCCCTCGCCCAGAGACAAGCTCGTGGGATGGCAACACGGCCACAAGTATGACGTGCGTGCGTCCGTGCGTGCGTGCCAGCCAGTGCGTGGTGTGTGCGTGCGTGCGTGCGTGTGTGTGTGTGTGTGTGTGTGTGTGTGTACCGGAACACTCCATGTGCCTAGTTACGCAATTTTAGTTTTTGTTTTTTTTTTTGATTACTTCGGATTCAGACTGCACTTCTTTGGCGGCTACGGCCCTCACCCCCGCCGCCATCCGTCCGACAACTATTTCATCGCGGACGGAGAGTTTGTCATTGACGGCGACGAGGTTTTTTATTTTTATTTTTTAATTTTTGTCGTTTTGCGATTCTGAGATTTTTGTTGCAGGAAGAGGGTGGAATCGGTGCTGGCAACTTCTGGAACAACCAGCTGGTGGCCTTCGACCTCGCCGAACGAAAGTGGTCGACCGTCCAGTGCGGAGGTAGACATTTTTTTCAATTAGAATCAAAATAAATTCAAAGTCGCTCATAGGGGTGCCGCCTTCGCCTCGGGCGGCCCACAGCGCGGCCAAGGTCGACGACGGCCGACGCGTCTTCGTCTTTGGCGGCAGACTGTGCGGTCGACGGCTCGACGACGGTTTCTTTTTGGACCTGACGACTCTCGTCTGGACGAGGGTGTCAGTGTTGACGACAGCTGACGACGCACACATTGGCTCTTGTTGGTTGTTGGATTAGGGACAACGCTAGGAGGCCGTCAATGGCCCATATAGCATAGCCATCTCCGTGACGCCTTCCTCTGTCTAGAGCCGCGTAATTAGTCAAAGACAGTCGAAAGGACGGCGTCTGTAATCTAGGGCAGCGACGGCACGAGCCTCGATCTACTGGGTCCATCAGGAATGGAACCCAGAACCGTGCGCCGGCAAGAGGCCGATTCTCTACCACTAGACCATACGCTGCCCGCAAGTTCTGGCACGCACGCACGCATGTACATTGTCCCGTCGGCATTCGTTTCAGCGACTTCTCGCCGTCCGTCGACGGCTCGCCAGTCGGCAGGTCGTGGTCGGCAATGGCCGCCGTCGACAGCCACCAATTGGTGCTGTTCGGCGGACTCGACAACGAGTCGACGCCGCTAGGTGACGACCGACGTGCTTCGAACGCACGCACGTACATGTACGTACACCCGATCTAGGCGATTGTTGGTCCCTGAACACGCAATCGCTGGCCTGGCGCCGGCTGCGGCAGTTCGACGCTTCTCCGTCGACAGCGTCGACGACTGACGACGATGACGACGACGAAGAGAGTCCTGTCGACAGTGGCGGCGGACGGCTGTGGCACGCGGCCGTTGGTTGTCGATCGCCGCGGGCGTTCTACTACTTTGGCGGTCTCAGCTCTAACATCACCGACACGCGGCTCAGACAGGCACGTGCCGGTGCCTACCTGCCTGCCTGCCTACCTGCCTGCCTGCCTGCCTGCCTGCCTGCCTGCCTGCCTCTGCCTGCCTGCCTGCCTGCCTGCCTGCCTCTGCCTGCCTGCCTGCCTACCTGCCTGCCTCTGCCTGCCTGACTGCCAGCCTGCCTGCATGTTGATTGTCTCCTCTCATTCAAATGTGTATAATGTTCACTGTTCAGCGGTACCACAAGGACCTCCACTGCGTGGCGCTGGAGCCGCCGTCGTTGCTGCGTCTCGCCTGTCGACGCGTCGCCGCCCTCTGCCGACCTCGCCACCGACAGGCGTCAGCGACCTCCGACGGTGACGACGCCTATGTCGACGGCAGCGCTTCGTGGCAGGCCTCCGAGAATGTCGACAAAGTCGTCGACAGCTCGTCGTCGTCGTCACCGTCCTCCGCCGTCGACATCGTCGACGCGCTTCGTCTGCCGGCGACCGGCAGCCTCTCGACGCGTCTACGGGCGCTCGTCAGCAGCCGACAGGAGCTGCAGGAGCTCTGTCGACAGCGCGTCGACGGCCACGGCCTGTACAAACTGCTGGAGTTGCTGGGCTGTTGATTTGTTGCCTGCTGGAGATTTTTTTGTTTAGTCCGAACCTGTACTTGATGTAACGCTGCGTTTGTCGGCGAGACTTTGTTGAACTGCGCCCTGCTGTTCTTCGCTTTGGGCGCTCTGTGGTTCGCACTCCATGTGCGAATCGGTTTGGCCGCGTTTGCACAGCATCTGTGTACCTCCGCTTTGCCACAAAGCAGGACGGCAACTGAATGCAGCCGAAATGATGTTAACCTAAGTAGCCCCGCCCCCGTTGGTTGCTTCGTTTGGCCTGTAGGTAGAGTTGGGAACGATGAGTAGGTTGGGAATTCGTTTTGACCATGGACTAACGCATTTATAAAAAAACGGCATTTTTAAAAAAAAATACGTATCTTCTGTATTTTTGTAGAGTACGTATGTACACGTACCATACATCATAGTAAGCCATCAGCGAAGTGTCCAAAGGTTATAAATCGGTACGTAAAGTAGGTCGAACGCTGTAAAACTGCGCAAGCACGCAAGTGGACGTGTAGGAGCGTGTGTGTGCGTACGTGTGTGTGAGGTGAGGTGAGTATGTGGGTGAGTGGTGCGTAAGCGAAATAATGAGCGACCAGGAGCGACCACGACCAGGCCATCCAACAAAGTGAGCAATGGAGCACCCAGCTAAGCGCGTGACGCAGCGATTGAGGGCGCAGAGAGACGCTAGCAATAGCAAAAGCTAGCAGAACCAATTGTTGGGTCCGCGTCTGCTGCGTCCAAAACTTACCATAAGCGAAACGTAAGCGTCATAAGAATACGTATGTGATGTAAGACAAATCGTCTTGTCTACCCTCCCACACAACTCACATATGCTCTTCGATGTTGGGTACATTGATTAACAACAAATGTTTTATCTATTGCAGGTTGACCCAACAAAATACAGGCTTACGACTCCGTTTTACGACTACGACCGTTTTTTTTTTAAATAAAGTACATTCAATTTTTTTAAAAAAAAACACGTATTTTTTTTAAAAAAATACGTGTATTTTTTGAAAAAAATACGTATGAAAAATACGCTCCCAACGCAACCATAAACCAGCCCGCTTTCTTCCTAATCAAGGGCGGCACAGGGGGAAGGAGTCTGGTGGGGGAAAGCGCCACCCCAAACCTTCCGACCGCATCCCAAAAGCATTTTTGGGATTTCTCACCTCTGCAGCGAATTAAAAAAAGAAATGACCTGAGGAACTGTGCATTTGGGGCGAAAAGTGTACGGTGTTTTGAGGAATGTTAGGAGTGTGCATTGCCAAATTTGCAACAAAAAAATGTTGCCTATCTGCAATATGGCGTAGCGCCTGCAATACGGCGTAGCGCCTGCAATGCGGCGTAGCGGATCCTGAAGGCCGAAACACTGTTGTGTGCGAGCTCTCGGATCCAATCATCCAATACAGATTCCATGTCATTCTTTTACCATTCATTTCTTGCAACAGTGACGAAACACTGAAAGGGTGCTAAGAATCGCAAGACACCTTCAACGCCATCTCAGTTGGAACCCTTCTTGAGCACTTTGCCGCCCTTGCTGTCTTCGTCATCAACTATCAAATCCGCGGGGCTACCGTAGTATCCAAAGTCACCTAGGCCGCTGATCGTGACGCTCAGTTTGTCTGTGACGCTCAAAGTCGAGTCCTCGACGCTCGAAATGTCCACCTTGGCTTCAGAGGCCATGAAGGACCTCGCATTGATAGAGGAAAAGCTCGAAATCTAAACCGACCAGTCAAACGCAATATTGCAATGCGCTGCAGCCACAACCAATGCAATTGAAGAGATGTGGAAAAAAGGCGAGTGCAGTGCTGGGATTTGACATCCAGGGCCCGTATGCTGACAAAAAAATTAGAGCGCTCTAAATCTAATTATAGTGGGTTAGGACGATACGCCACTCGCCCAAAAATTTCAATTTTCTGCATGCTCACTTTTTGTCGTCGACTCGAGGAAATGGAGAAATCGTCGTCGAAATACAGAAGCAGCAGTGGCGGGAGCGGCAGGTGCAGCAGCAGAAGGCCTCTGCGGGGTTATCCTCGACAACGTACTGGCGATCAAGAGCTGTTCCTCTTTGGGTCCCGCATGGGAAGCTGTCGTCAGTCGGTTTAACGTTGACATCGCGTCGCGTCTGATCGGCGCTATTCTTTGGACGAGTGCAAGCGGAACTGGAGGTAAAGGCAGCACCGAGCCAGAAGAATGCTGTTGAGTGGGAGGTGTGTCATCAATTTTGAGCTTAAGCGTCTCGTTTTATTGCCGAACTTTGGACGTTTTGTAAGCTATTGCGACGTTGGGAAAGCGAGAAGACAGGTGGCGCGCCGCCGACCCGCACGGACGGCGCCGAATTGCGTATAGCCGAGAAACTCGGAAACTCCGTCAACTTCGGCGGCCTCGACGGCTGCGTCGGCATCGTCACCGCCGGCAGTCGGCGCGTCGACAGCGACGCACAGGCCGCTCTCTCTACTGCGTTGGCCGCCGCACCGACCACTTCATCGACGACTCGGTACTGCTAGCTGTCCTGTTTGATTTGTTTGTGAAAAGGTTGGGGGGGGGATGAAGTGAGGGCCCACAAAAATTGGGCCAGAGGGAGGGTAAAATCGACAATTTTTCGAAGAGGGGTGTGGCCCAGTGGATTGACGTACAAATCGCGAGTTTTGGGATGGATTTTTGTTCGTAACATATTTGGTGCAGCGCCACAAGCAAAACTTGTGTCGCTTTTACGCTAAAAAATTTAGCTATGGGAAATAGGGGGTGGGGGTTAGGTGCGAAATTATTTCGGGATAGGCAGGGTCTGCCAGGTGAGGGGTATTCCCCCCCCCCCCTCCCAGCGGCGCAGGTGGGATTTCTGCACTGACAGCTCCAAGATTTTCTGACCGGGTGGGGGGGGGTGTATTTTAATAGAATAGACCGCATAAATTTTAATAGATAGGAAGCAATCGTTTTTCACGTTTTGGCCGGGTTTTGGCTCACAATAACACGCCGCAGACGAGAATGTTTCGTTCTCTTCTCTTCTTTTGTCTATGCGTTTGTTGTCCAAAATTAGGTGAAACTAGCTCTTGCTCCCCCCCTCCCTACATGGTGCGTTAATCAGCGGGTAAAAATCCACCCGCTGCGAACCTTCTTCCAGGGCTTCTACTACTGCCCCCCCCCCTCTTCCACCATGCCTGCCTTCCACCATGTATATCTGCCCCCCCCCCCTTCCTCGTTGGCCACGGGGGGGGGGGGTCCCCCCTGTATCCGGCAGTGTATGTCCGGAATAGGTGCTGGGGGGGGGGGGGTTGTGAAGCCTTTCGGCGGTGACCGCTAATCCAGCAACATTTAAACCACTGAACCCCTCCCTGATCGAGTGTATCAATACTCTCTGTTGTAGGGCGACGCGAGTCGTTGTGGTGTGGGACGCAGCTGGGGGTGGGCGACGCGACATGCGCTACGGTGTCAGCCGTTCCGCAGCCCAAGGCCTGCGTTCTACGTCTACGTCTACCGCTTTGGAGTGACGGCAACGAGAACGCGTTTCCACTGTTCCAATTTTCGCCTTTGAATGACTGCAAGAGACGAGTTTCTATGTGCGACTATCGATCACCTTTCGAACGTGATTTGGGCTTGCTACTGTTTGTGGTTGTGAAGGCTTGTCGAGATGTTTGTGAAATGACACCTCACAACTACCATGCTCATGCGTCTAAACATGCACTTACACTCGACCAAGGGGAGGGGAGGGGAAGTCCACTGTCCCATACGCACATGTTTCTTCAACATGTCACTCAAAAATACTCAACAATTACTCTACATCCATGACCCGTGAGATAGATTGTCTCGTGGTCAAAAAGAACCGCTGGCACAGTTCCTCATCAGTCAGTTTTTGTTTAATTCTCTAAATTCTTTCGCTTTGCATCCATAGAATGATGACAACCAACAAATTTCAAAGATGTGTTTCAAGTGTGCAAACAATTCTAGCGCAATCGGCAAATTAGAGTGAGTAGGAGCACTCTAATTTTATGCGTGTGTGCCACTCTAATTCAAGTGCGCCGCTCTACTCTAATTCGAGTGGCTCACTCTAATTTTAATTCAAGTACCATATACCACTCTAATTCTTACATGCTGAAGGATACAAGTGGCGTATCGTTTGCCAACCCGGATTGAATTAGAGCGCTCTAATTTAATTCGAGTACCAATTGTTGTCAGCATACGGGCCCAGGTCTCATCAGGAATAACGGTCCTGTATGCTAAGTTGCTAACCGCTACACCACACTCGCACGCACTCTTCCTAGACCACAAATAACGCAATGCGCATGGGTCCCCAGCATGCCTGTAACCGGGAATTGGCACTAGCGGAGCCTGCCGGGGGGGGGGGGGGAGGGGGGTCTCCCCCCTCCTGTCAGCTCAGATTTAGGGGGGGGGGAGAAGGGGGAAAGATCATGGGAGAAGAAGGAAAGAAGAACGAGCACAAGTGGAAAATTTTGCGTTTTCCTTGCATTAAGGCACTCAAAAGCGCAAAATTTTTGCCTGCGGCGCTGTGGTTCTCTTCCAACTCACGTTTGACTCGTAAGGGAGCTAACAAATCCCGACATTTTTGTCTATTTCAAAGTAGTGTAGTTTGTACGGTGAAAAATTTGACCTTCTCCCCCCTCTGTCAGAAAATCCTAGATCCGCCAGTGGGAATTGGACCTGGGGGGAGGGTTCGACTGGAGGGAGGGGCGGTGGGGGTGTGGGCAGAGTCAAAACCAGCTCGTAAGGGAGGGAAACCCCCAAACCCCCCCCCCAGTTACAGGCATGGCCCAAGGTTCCGCCCTCAACCCACACTCTATAGTTTGTAGATGTAGGTAACTGGGTTTTCGAAATTGATCCGAGATCATTGTGTGGACCGGGGGGGGGGGGGTAGAATTGTTTTGTAAGAAATGTTGGGAGAGTGCTGCAGACTGGCTCCCTAACTTTTGCACCAACATAGTGTGTAACTGGAACCTATACTTATGGCCAAATTAGTGCCTACCTAAGTATATTCTTTATGCTCATGTTTTGTACCTCCATTTCAATGTTTTTCCCTTTTCCTCGCAGCTCCACGTTGGATGTTCCGCCAGTGGTGAGCTTCACGTTGCCAGCCAACGGAGTCTAAACTTGTTGAGGTGCATGTAGGTATGTGGTTGGCGACACGCTGTAGCCGATGGCTAGATAGAACCTTTTTGGATGCGTAAAGGCTGATTCACAATTAACGGTCTTCGCATACGTCTTGCTCTTGATCTCAGCCTTTCCATGCCAAACAGTGAAGACCGCGAATTGTGAATCAGCCATAGGTGGGGAGGGGTGGGGAATGGACCACCTGAGAGGAGGAAGCCTTGGGGGGATAAACCAAAGGGGGGGAGGTTTCGGGTCCAGAATTCGAAACGTTTTTGGCTCAATGGCATGGAGTGCATACGTTGCGTGCACTTGTTCCATCTTAAAGAAATTGTTGGTCAAAACACGCCATTTAACAGAATTTGCCAGGTGCCTTTGTGCACGCAGTTTTGTGAAGGGAATGCCAGCGACTTCTGCTCCACGATATTAGGAACGTTGAAAGCGAACCGCTTCGTTCTCGAAGTTGAGCCTCATCTCGCAGGGGTGTCCGTTGCAGATGGCGTTCAGTTCTTCGGTCACTTGAAAGTTCTGGCCGTTGACCGTTCCTAGGTCTCCCGCATCAATGGTTGCGCGTTTGGCAGTGCCGAAAAGGTTGAATTCCCCGATGCCGGCGCTGTCAAGGGACAGCTCCTCCGTTTCAATGCCAATATTGACTATAGTGACGACGCCTGAAGGTGGCCGCAAATCGTCCTGTGAGGCTCCCGGTGCACTACAGTTTCTTCAACCCACCCTTAAACCTGGGGCACTATTGGAAGTGGGCACTAAATTCCACCTCAAATTTTCACAGGGTAGAGCAAGTTCACAGGGTACTTTGTTCAGTTTTTTTTTACATTTTATGGATGATTGAGCGATGTCAGTCGCTGAACGGTCTGTTGTTAAGCTTAATGAGTGCAGCTATGCATAAAGGTACCTCTACACCATAGCTACAGCTTAAGGCACATGACATAACCTTCTATACTTCTTATGTATACGGTGTGTACCTCCTACCCAAGGATACAACTACCGAGTTGCGATGTATGTAGGAAGGGGGTTAGGCACTAAATGTTCACACCTCTGCAGAACTATTAGAGGCGAGGGGGAGGGGCAAGAAGACTGGATGATTTACGGCAGGCGAGTGGTTGATATCGCGTCGAAGTACCACGCACCCTGAGCTCGAATCGCAAACTTATTGGGCAGAAATCTCGCCATGACCGGCTTGGTTTCCAGCTCGACCACTCCCTCCAGATCCAGCTTGTCAAGCGTTTGCGTTTTCACAGTTACCGTCGTTTCCTGACAGTTCTCAGATGGACACCGAAATAGCGTATTCTCCGCATGGGAAATGGCCAGCTGCTTGTCGGAAACCTGAACGATTCCAGTTTCGCCGTTTCAATGACAGTATCGTTGGTTGGTGAAACCTGCAGGGACTCGGTTACCTCTGTCAAAATGTATTCTTCAAACGCCTCGTCGACTTGCAACGTCAGCTGCCCGTCAAAGTCGGCCTTCTCTAAGTGGATCTTGACGTTTCCTTTCACTTTGATAGCCTTGAAGTCGGAGATTGGCCGCGTGACCTTTTTCGAGACCCCAGTGCCTAAGATAGTGTGCGCATGTGCGACACAAAGCTACCTATCGGGTCGGGTGAGCTTGAGGCAGACTGTGTGCTGCACGTTCTATCCCCTCTCGTGTCGGCTGTGCCCTTGTATATCCGCCAATGACAACCAATTTTCCGGAAATTTTCAATTTTCATTGATTTATTAACAAATTTCAGTTGCACTGGAGAATGGCACAGTCATACACATAGATCAGCTTGAGTGTGGATGGTCAAAAGCATTGCACGAACCTCGAATAATCCTTGGCTTTTTCTTCCGGAAGCAAGCGTCCGCCTCACGGCAAACCAAGGCGAGAATCGCCACAAGAACCGCAATTGACTTATAATTCATGCTCTTTGACTCGAATGTACGCTAAACTTTGCCGCTCTGCCACTAACCAGCCGTCTATATATTGTGGAAAACAGGTCCGTTTTCAGTACAAAGTGACTGATTAGCGCAACGGGCCCGCCCAAAAAGGAGGAAGGAGCGGCCGACCGGTAAGAGTGGCGCTAAGCGGATTACAAGTCCAGCAGAGTTGTGGTAACTGCAGCATTGCAAATCGCGTCTGCATTTCTGCAGCTCGAGCGAGCGTGCTTGAGCAGCTTCATGGACTGTGAACCGCGCGAAACGACGGAATGCGCTTAAATCGGTTCTCTTAAAGCAGCTTGATGATTTCAGTCAGCGCAGAAGCAGCTTCGCCTCTCCTATCTGTGGGCGTTGGCGCAGCGGCGCGTTTCGAAGTCCACCCGACAGTTCGCCGAACGCACTTGACGGTGGGAGAGGGGGTGGGGGCATCTCTGTAACTGGGGGTTTCCATCCCCCACTTGCTGGTTTTGACCCCACCCACAACCCCCCCCCCCCCAACTCTCCCCCCCCCCGGGTTGTCCTGAACCGCCACCCACCCAGCCCCCCCCCCCCAGACTTTTGAAAACTTTCTACTACATACTTTAATGCAAAATAAAGTGTTGTTAAAGTGTACAGTGTTGTTGAGCAAGAATCCACACAAAGTGCCTATTTTGCGTTATTTGCCGTGTATTTTGACTAAAAATAGACCTGAAATTAGCCATTTTTCTTCCCAGACCCCCCCCCCCTGCCCCCTCCTCCAGTTTTTCACCCCACCCACCACCACCTCCAGGAAGTGCTCGAACCCATACCTGTAACCGGGTCTGGAAGAGTGGGGGGGGGAGTAGACGGCACTTTTTGGGGGAGGGGGTGGCTGGAGCAAAATGTGGGGGGTAGCTGGCCATTTTTTGAGTTATACTGGTACTTTTTGGTCAAAAATGGGTATAAATAGGGTCTAAACAGTGTTATTTAGCTATTTTATGGTCATATAACACTGAAAAGCACTGAAATACACCAGCATTTACTCACTTTTATCGTTTTAGACTGAGTGAAAATCCCTTGGGAAAATTCTGGGGGGGGTCGGGGGGGGGAGTTGTGTGGGTGTTGGAAAAAGAGTGCGGGGCCCCCAACCCCCCCCCCCCAGTTACAGGTATGAAAGCTGGTCGCCCGCCAGATACAGCTGCGACTAGAAGGGGAGGGATGTGACGTGCGAAAGAACACGTGACACTGCAAAAGCGCATACCTAGAACCCACGCGCCTGTGCATGCGTTTAGTCTATCTCTGTTTGGGAAAAACCGAGGATACAACAGTATTTGGTTGTTTTTGTCGTTGCACTTTTGTGACAGTTTTTATTTTTCAGAGAAACAGAGAGAGATACAAAGTGCCAAAGAATCGCGTTGCGCCACCCCAACCGATCCTAATCGATCAATTTATAAAACACCCACATGTTTAGAACTTGACACTGCAGCACTCCCACCCCCTTTTCTCAGCTCAGCCCAACGCATGAGTAGACATTCCTCAGTCCAGTGACTTCTGTCGCGTCCCGGTGGACGCAATTTATTTTCTCGCAATGAACATCAAGATCGCCCTGTTATATTTGGGATTTTACTTGCCCTAAATAGCGCGTGAATGGAGAAAATCCTTTCGCGAATTCCCTAGATTAGAGACGGTCGGTCAATCAAGCGCCTGCCGTGCGAAGCGACGCTCATCGGTTTGACCGACAGGAGCAGTTTTGATCGCATTTTTTGTCGTCCGTAATTTTTTTTTTGTAGAAAAAACAAAACAGTACGGTAATTGTTTTGAAATTCCACTTTCTATAGACAATAGACATTTGCAGGTCAAAATGCGGTTGTTGCGCGAACGACTGTTGGTCGGAACGACTTTGCTGGTGCTGACAGCGCTCGGCAGTGTGGCATATCTAATGGTTGCATTCACCATGTACAAACACAGACAAGATCTACATCAGGTTCGTCATATTTGCAGTGCTAGCAGTTGCCTGTGCATAGCCATTCGCGCAAAATTTCGCGTGCCTTTTGCCAAAAAGGCTGGAGACAATTGTATTGGCCTTTTATTTTGCGAATCAGAAATTCAAAATTTGAATTGAGAAGTTCAAATTGAAGACAATTCAGAAACACAGCTTCTACTGGCTGGCTTGGCTGCTCGCTTTGGGAGACGCCTGCATGCTGGGCTCGAATCTCATAGTGGCAATTCCAATTTCGTACAGCGGTCTGCCTTTATTCGGTTTGATTATTGTAATACAGCGTCCACTACAACGCAGCACTAAACGGCTGACTACTGTACTACTCACAGTCACTCTACATGTCAGCCCGCAAATCACAGTCACTCTAGTTGATCAACCTGCGGTTACAGCAAATTTGCATACTACAGTAACCCCGTCTCAGGCGACGGAGTGTTGCTCTACGCACTGTCCAGCCTCGACACCATTGACTTTCGAATTAGTCTCTTTGCGTCGTTTCTGATAGCGATTAACAGAGCGAGTAGATTTATCAAAAAGAGATTCTACGATCTCTTTTTCTTTGGAAACAGACTCTACTTGGGAATGGGATTGGTCTTGTTCATTACCTTTGCGCATTTCTTGTTCTACCATCTGGCGAGTGTGGGGTGACGTTTTTGAGGAGCGAGCGAGCGTGCGTGCGTGCGTGCGTGCGTGCGTGCGTGCGTGCGTGCGTGCGAAAAACAGAATTCGCTGCTCTCTACATTCGCCTTTTTTATACGCACTATTGGAAGAAATACGACAGTGAAAACTTCTACTTTTATCACGACTACAACGTTACCGATCCCGAGCAGCTGAAATTCAACGAAAAGATTCACTCGAGAGCTATTTGGACAATTTATACAATATTTGAATTTCTCATTCCTCATGTAACATTCGTTCTCTACACTGTCGTGTACTTGTACGTAAAACTCTATTTGAAAGTGGGCTCGGAACAGCAGACAGCGGGCGCAAATTTGGAACGGTCGCTTCTGCTACAGGTAACTACAGTAGTTAAACCATTTCTTGAATACCGTAGTCGGCTGCACTGGTACGATGCAAACAAAATTTTCCGTCCTTGTTTGGCGCCCCAAATGTTCAACTGAATACGAGGCGATTGAACAATTGTTCAACTGATAGGGGTACCTACGCAACAATTCGGGCCGAAATTTCAGGGCACCATCATCAGCGTTGTCACCCAAATCGAGTGGCTCACGTTTGTTCTTGGGCAATTCATCGCTCAGCAGAGCCTTCAACTGTTTGGCACCATTGTTTATGGAGGTGCGTGCGTGCGTGCGTGCGTGCGTGCGTGCGTGCGTGCGTGCGTGCGTGCGTGCGTGCGTACGTGCGCTAGTTTGCTTGCCGTCAAGGTCTGGCGGACAATTTTTTGTTTACAATTGTTTAGTGCTTGCAGTAAACAGCATGGCGGTGATAAACAGCGCCGTAAACCCGTTTGTCTATATCATATTCAACGCAACGGTCAGAGGGTTTCTAAGAGATGACCTGAGAATCAAAAAGAGAGGTCGGATTTGACAACAGCAGCATCACAAAAAGACCGACTAGGAAAGTCCAGAAATGAGAGCGAAACAACAAGAAATCGAAGGAAAAGCTAAGGAAACGCTATTCGAAATGAGAAGACAGAAACCGGCAGTAAATGATCAGAAGTACTATGTACAGCCCATTCTTGCTACCGTATCTCGACGATTGATTTGATTTTTTTGAGACGTGCTTGTATTGCACATCTTCTTGTCTACGAATGTGCATTGCATTGTATACATTGCATTGCATACAAATTGCATTGTTGGAGCTACAGTGTACAGTGTGCGTAGCTCACATTGTACTGAAAGCTCAACAGCCCATCCAATGTCGGTGCTGGAGGCGCAGCCTATGGGCGGCATCGACAGCTCGACAGGCGGCGTCGGCAGCTCGACAGGCGGCGTCGGCAGCTCGACAGGCGGCGTTGGCAGCTCGACAGGCGGCGTCGGCAGCTCGACAGGCGGTGTCGCAGCTCGACAGGCGGCGTCGACAGATCGACAGGCGGCGTCGGCAGCTCGACAGGCGGCGTCGGCAGCTCGACAGGCGGCGTCGGCAGCTCGACAGGCGGCGTCGGCAGCTAGACAGGCGGCGTCGGCAGCCCGACAGGCGGCGTCGACAGCTCGACAGGCGCCAAGTTGCGTGCGTGCGTGCGTGTCTGCCTGCGTGCGTGCGAGCTCACGAAGAGGCGAGCGACCAGGGGATTCCCCTAAATCGCACTTCCAGTTTGCAACCCCCCCCCCCCACCGAACCCAAAGAAAGAAGGCAGCCCGATTAACGGTGGGGCCAATTAGGGTTCCCTGTAGAATTAGTAGCCTGCAATTCGGAGCTTCTTGTGAAAACGCAACGCAAACGAAACGCAATGAATTCCACAATCGAGCGTTTGCACTCAAAACAACACCAAAATATCTACAAGCTTAATTAAAGCGGAGCAGCACAAAACAAACATATCACGAGTATCTCTTCCGACAAAATGCCCTCAAAAATACTGCCCGTTAGGCGGCGTGGCAATAACAATACTCACAGAGAGGAATTAGGCGTTGGCAACGTACAACAGCGCAGAAAATTCAAAAACCGAACACACACCGAAATATCAGGGGACAAGTACTCGGGAGGGGCACTACGGTAGGAGGGGCGGATTTGGGAGGGGCAGCCAAATTGATACAGGGTTTTTCTTTTGGAGTGCCACATTTTAATTTTGAATAACTCCGGCAAACGACAAGCTATTGACCTGAAATTTTAACTGTAGGTAGGCAACACTCTAAGGTTTTGTTGACAATTGGCCCCGTGAGAATCCGTTTTGAAACCCGCGAGTTACACTCGATTGCATCTTAAGCCAATTGCACTCATTTTCGTTTTGCTTTGTAAGGAATGATTGCTTGAACTCGAGCAAACATCTCGAAATCGGAATAAAATAATAAGTGCCGATACTGAAATCGAAAGTGGTATGGGAAAGCATGGTTTTCCAAAAAATGACTCATCGAGTAGCAGAGAGATGCAACCATCACGCTTAGAGCACCTGACAGGAATGGACAGTGGACCATGCAAAGTCAAACGAGTGCCACGCACTGGTTTCAAAAGGGATTCCCACAGCGCTAATAGTCAACAAAACCTTAGAGTGTTGTCTACCTACTGTTAATGTGGCACTCCAAAAAAAACCCTGTATCTACTTGGGGGGAGACTTAGGCTCAAGTTTAGGCTTTTGCTTAGGCTTAGGCTTAGGCCTTTGCTTAGGCTTAGGCTTAGGCTAAGACGAGATCAGGCTGTGCTTGCCCCCCCCCCAAATGTGCCCCTCCTGCCCCTCCTACCGTAGGTGCCCCTCCCGAGTACTTATTCCCAAATATCAGCGTTTCAACACGTGTAGAGGCACGACGAAAATCACCATAGCGAGTAAAGCCACTAGAGCGAGGAAAAAGAGTACTGGAGCGACGGAAGCCTTGATGTCAATCTCGCGCTGGCGCGTCAGTCGCCAGATCCTCTGTCGACGCGTCGACGCCTCTGCCGACACGCCTGCCGACAGCGCCGAGTCGCTGCCGACGCCGCCTGTCGAGCTGTCGACGCCGCCCACCATCGGCTGCGTCTCCAACGTCGTCACTGCCGCCGACATTTCTGCCGGCACCTGTCGAGCCTTCAGTATCTCCGGTCGACAGACGACAATTTCCTCTGCCGATTTGATTTTGAAGATTGGACTTTTTCTTCAGGCAAGGCAGGGGCAATATTTTCGACAAGTAGCTTTCACCAAGCACACACACGCCAGAGATAGAGAGAGAGGCTGTCGTAACAGGCGTGTGCGTGCGTGCGTTCGTTTGTTCGTTCGCGACTGGCAGCCAAGCGACGCCACGGGTGGGCGGGGGGGGGGGGGGGCTCCAATTTCCTGTCAGATAAATGGCGGCCGCGGCCGACGCTGCCTGCCGTCTCCAAAACACGCACACGCACACACGTACATGCGAACGTACGAACCGCGCAGCTGGGTGGCGGAAAAGGGGGCGAACGAAGCGCAACTGAACTGAAGTGTACTTTTGGGTGTGAGGCAGGCAGCGGAAGCAGTGTGGGGTGGGGGTGTTGCGTTGCTCGTACACTAATGCGGGAGCCATGACTCACACAGGGAAGGGTTGGTCCGCGCATAGTGTGTTGCTGACAGACAGACAGACAGACAGACAGACAGACAGACAGACAGACAGACAGACAGACAGACAGACAGACAGACAGACAGACAGAGAGACGCGCGAACACACGCACCCACGCATATCACCGCGTTTTACGACCGTATTTTTTTTTACGCTTTGGCATGTTGTCTTTCATGACGGTCAGTGTTTCGGCAAGTACCATGTCCATAGGTATCCAACTTTTGCATAACATTTCAATTTACTGAATTTGTTTGCGCATTCCGACTTTTGACTTCTATAAATCGTCGCACCCAAAAAACGCAGCTGCCATGGCTAGGGGACGTACATGATGGCGCCCCCTTTCAACTCTGCACATAACATACGATGCGATGCCTCGCACGCTGCTGCTCAACCGCGTAAAGTTGCCAATATGCGATCGAAATGAGAACGACTGCACAAAGTTGTTGTCGAATTAGGAGCAACGCTAGGAGGCCATCAATGGCCCAGAAGGCATACCCATCTCCATGACGCTTTCCCGTCTGGAGCCGCCTGATTAGCCAAAAGACATTCGGAAGAACGCCATCTGTAATCTAGGGCAGCGACGGCACGAGGAAATCCATCGAGAGGGAGTCCTCGATCTAGTGGCTCCATCAAGAATCGAACCCAGGACCGTGCGCGCAAGAGGCCGATTCTCTACCACTAGGCCATACGCTGCCCGGACTGCACAAAGGCGAGGCCTGTCAAACAAGAGAGGACTGGGGGGGGGGGGGTCAACAACGTGTGGGTGGGTCAATGAGTCAACATTTTTGCCACCCTCCCCTCCACCCTAATTACGGTATGCCATCAGGACGGAACGCGCTCGCGTGTGTGCCACTCGCGACTTGCGGTTCATCAAAAATTCAACGTCCGATAAGTACACTACACAATGGCATGGCATGGCATGGGAGCGTTGCGTTGAGGTGACCTGAAATTTGTTGCCAGTCGCGTTTAAACTTTCGAAATGAAAACTCCTCAACCACCTTTTACACACTCTGCTTGTGTAGCGTCCTCTAGCTTTTGAATTACTGTAGGAGCGCATTCGAATTCGTATACATTTGAACTTCGCACCAAAATATTGCGAGTTACCTGTCCCAGGTGCGGTCGCTCACCTTTGAGCGTCGACTACTTTTGTACGCGGCACTTATTTCGGTGCATGTGTACCACCGTAATTCACTTATCTTTGTGTTGGTGACTGTACTCGCGTGTGTGCGTGCGTGCGTGGGCGATTTTTTTACGGAAAATATCTGCGGAATTTACACAAAAATGGCTGCCGCAAATCCGGCCGAAAGGGAACAGCTGCGGCGCATCGTCCGACAGTGGAATGAAAATCGGTTGGACCTTTTCAACCTCAGCGAACCCGATGAGGCGCGTTGTTTTTTTTTGTTTTGAATTTTCCAAATTATTTTGCCTTTCTTTATAAAAAAATCTCTTTTGTAGAAATGTGCAGTAATGAAAAGCCGGCAGATTGATTGGCGCGTACAGTCGCGCCAGTTTTAGCGCGAAGTTTAATCTGAATTTTTTTTTAATTTTTCTAATTTAGTATCTGGATTTCAATGGCGTCATGCGGTTCTACTTTCAAGATTGCGGCCAGAAGGCGGCGACGAAATGTTTGCGGGTTTCCAGCAGCGCAACCACGCGCGCGGTCATCGAAGCGCTTGTCGAAAAATTTCATCCCGATTTGAAAATGCTCACCAACCCTACGTACTCGCTTTGGGAGGTGGGGGGGTTGTGTTGTGGACACACGTACCGGCACGCACGCACGCACGGCGCACGCACCGTCACGCACGCACCGGCACGCACGCACGCACGGCGCACGCACTGGCACGCACGCACCAACACGCACGCACGCACCGGCACGCACGCACCGGCACGCACGCACTGGCACGCACGCAACGGCACGCACGCACTGGTATGCACGTACCGGCACGCACGCACCGGCACGCACGCACCGGCACGCACGCACCGGCACGCACGCACCGGCACGCACGCACGCACCGTCACGGACGCACCGGCACGCACGCACGCACGCCGCAGGTGCACGAGAGCGGAGAGGAGCGGCGGCTGGCTGCGGAGGAGAAGCCGCTGCTGGTGCAGCTCAACTGGCACAAGGACGACCGCGAGGGCCGGTTCGTGCTCAAGCGACACGGACAGCACTACCTGCCGCTCAGGGTTTGGCGACTAATTAATTAAATTGTCTATATGAAAGTGTGGAGAGTGAGACGTGCGGTGCGCATTGGCTAATATGGGGTGGGTTGCTAATACCCCTCCCCCACACCTTGATTCTTGATTGAGGCGCTAGATCGAGGTCCGAGGACTTCCCTTTCGATGGATTTTCTCGTGCCGTCGCTGCCCTAGATTACAGATGGCGTTCTTCCGAATGTCTTTGGCTAATTATGCGGCTCTAAACAGGGGAAGGCGTCATGGAGATAGATGGTTGGCGGCTATATGGGCCATTGACGGCCTCCTAGCGTTGCCCCAAATCCAACAACAACAACAACAACAACGCATGCGTGCATACAGTACCGTGACAAGCGCGTTATTTTATTGCCTTTTTTCTTTCTAGCAGAGGCAAGAAAGCGCGGTGGGCGCTGCGGACGAGCTGGCTGGCACCCCCATGGGTCGGAAGTTGTCGCGACGCGAGAAGAAGGAAGCCAAAAGACGCAGACAGGTGGAGGAGGCAGACAAGAAACGGTGCGTGCGTGCGTGCGTGCGTGCTGCTGTGTGAACTATGGATGTGCGTGTGTGCGTGCCTCAGGCTGATTGGATGGGGGTGGTGGTTTGGAAAGGAGGAATTTTCGCACCAAAATAGCGTCCGGATATGTGCTTTTTAGTCAAAATGTAGTTTGACAAAACCTATCAGTTTTGTCAAAATTCTGGAAGTGGGCGGACGTGCCGGGGGGGGGGTCTTGATTTGAGTTCTTTCTGCGGAATGCTGGCTCTCTAGTATACCTGTAACTCTCATACCTGTAACCGGGAGGTTGCGATCCCACTGTAACCCCCCCCCCCAACCCTCCCCCCCAGAATTTTCCCAAGGGATTGTCACCCTATTGATACCCATTTTCGACCAAAAAGTGCCAGTGTTTAACTCAACAAATGGCCAGCTCCGCCCCCACTTTTCCAGACCCCTCCTCACAAGTACATGCCAGTTCCCCTCTGCTATCTTCAAACCCGGTTACAGTATGCCATTTGTCTGGCAGACTCAAGAAGATGGGTGGCAGCGTGGACGGCCTCCAGGCTCTGGGCGGCAGAGTGGGTGGCCTCGGCCGGCGGCCCTCCTCTGTCGACGAGGACGCCCGCTCCATTTACGACGACGTCCCATCCCACCCCTTCACCCGGACCATTTCCAACCCCGAGATGGTCATGAAGAAGCGCCGGGAGCTGCGCTTGGAGAAGAAACTGCGAGAGATGGGCGACGGAGGCACGCTCAAGGTCTACGGCCAAAGGCTGAACGCCGACAAGCCTTACGTCAGCCTGTTGGTGGCTGCGGGGGACAGGGCGGTGAGGGTGGTCAGGGAGGCGCTCGACAAGTACGGACTGGACTGGCACGACCCAGGCCAGTACGCTCTGGTCCAGGTGGAGTTTTTACAAAAGTTTTTTTTTTAAAGAACTTGTAAAGGAAACTTTGACGCAGACAGTGGACACAATCGGTGATCGGTGCGCGGGTCAGAATCGCATGCATAGGTGGGCTCAGGGGGTCTAGGGGGGGGGGGGGGTTCACCCCCACTGGCTCTAGCCGTCCCGGTTTTTTTGCGGGAGCGACCCCCCCCCCCTCATCCCGGATAAGTTGCGGGTAACCCTCTCAATATATTGAAAAAAATGGATAAAGGTGCGTGATTTTGTAACCTTTTCAGTGTAGTGCCCTAAATAGTGCTATTTAGACCTTGTTTTGACACATTTTGGACCAAAAGGTACCCATTTACACGCTATTTTGGTGCGAAATCTTCCATTTCGACCCATCCCCCTCCCCAATTTCCAATCCCGGACATTTTTTGCGAGGGGTTTGGTAGCGAGCGCAAAAATCCCCCCCCCCCGAGGCAATGAGGTCGTGCGTCCCTTTCGTAAGGGGGGGGGGGGGGGGGTGAGTGACTCAGTGCTACCGTGGTGGGGTCGAACCCCCGACCGCGAGTACGCCGACCGCGACGCCCTAGCACTGAGCTAAACGCTGAGAAGTCGATACGGCCTCTGAGTGCGTGCGTGCGTGCGTGCGTGGGTCGGTTATACGACCGCTGCTTTGTGCAAAATTAAAAAAAAAAATAAATAATAAAATGTGAAACTTTTTAGTTCGAATTCCCAGACGGCAGCGGGGGCTCGGCGGAGGGTGCGGCGCCGATAGCCGAAAGGCCATTGGCAGACGACGATTGCCCAGTGCAGTTCGTCCAAGATGAAGGTAGTACTGTAGTTTTGGAGTACTGTAGCTCTATCACTCTAATAAACGCCCACCCAAACACGGTGGCCTCATTGGATGGAGAGAGACCTTTGCACGGGTCAGCGAACGTTTGGCGTGGTTTCTTTAAATGAGATGAGATTACGGTATTGTCGCTTGCAGACTGTTGTTGTTGGATTAGGGGCAACGCTAGGAGGCCGTCAATGGCCTATATAGCATTTCCATAACGCCTTCCTCTCTGGAGCAGGGGTGCATAAAACAAATTTTTCAAGGGTTTTTTAATTAAAAAAAAATTAATTGACTTAGGAGCCATCATTGGTGCCAAATACCTGTAACTAAGCCTAGACTCTAGAGCCGCATGATTAGCTAAAGACAGTCGGAAGGACGCCATCTGTAATCTGCAGGCTGTTTCGAGTTCCACATCTGTCGACGCCGTTCTGGCGAGCGGCCGCCGGCAGCGGCTCGTCAGATGTCGACGTCGTCGTCGACCGTCTCCGCCGTTCGACAGCCGGCGTCGACGGGCCTGCCGACGGCGCCCTGTCTCGTCAGACTGACGCCAGGTTGACGACGAGTCGATTTTTCTGTCGAAGAATGTTGTCGACAGCTCTGCCGAGTGGTTTAGACGGCAGAGAGTTCGACGGCGCGCCTCTCTACCCGATTCGACAGGGCGTGACGGAAGTGGGCAGCCAAGAGCCGTCGACACCTACGTCGACAGGGCAGTTTCTGCAGGTCTGTCGAGAAATGGGCGCCGAAGCACGCACGCACCGGCACGCACGCACCGGCACGCACGCACGCACCGGCACGCACGCACGCACCGGCACGCACCAGCACGCACGCAGTTTCCCTCCCACACTTCCAGCTGGCATCCTCTGGCGTGCAGGCGCGCCACTGCGTGCTGACCTTCATGGACGACGTGGTGACGCTGACGCCCTCGCACCCCACCGCCCGCTGCACCGTGGACGGCGAGCTCTCGACCAAGACGACCATACTCAGGGACGGCGCTCTGGTGCTAGTGGGCGACGTACCGGTCAGGTTCCACGAACGCTTTCCCGTGCGCGCCGCCGTCGGCGGCCCGCATCGGCCCATGCACGCGGAACTGCAGCAACAGCAGCAGATGAAGAGGTGCGTTTGCGGACTCTATGGACAGAATGCGATGGAGTGCGTGCGTGCGTATCGGTGATGAGTGTGCGTGCGTGCGTGCGTGCCAGTGCGTGCGTGAGTGCCAGTGCGTGCTGGTGCGTGCCAGTGCGTGCGTGCCGGTGCGTGCGTGCCATTGCGTGCGTGCGGCGTACGTGCGAGTCAGTGCGTGCGTCCGTGCCAGTGCGTGCGTGCGTGTCAGTGCGTGCGTGCGTGCCAGTGCGTGCGTGCCAGTGCGTGCATGTCAGTGCGTGCGTGCGTGCGTGCATCAGTAGGCTTCATCCAAGCGACTCGACTTTTGCAGTGTCAGAACGAGCGAACTAGGTCCAACACCAACAATGACGCACTCTCGCATGCGGCGTGTGTTGCATGCGCTGTTACATGCGTATACGCGCGCTCTGTGTGTACATAAATTGACGTGTTTTTTTTTTCTGCCGACGCGCGCGTGCGCGCGCCCTGACGTATGTAAACAAACTTGATCTGCCGACAGTCGACAGTCAGTCACCCCTCCGCGCGAATCGTCACTCTAGCGCCGCCGTCGGCAGGCAGCCCGCAGTTGTCGACATTGCATCTGACGAAGACGACGACGGTGTCGGCATCCCGCTGTCGCCGCTGCCGACGTCGACAGGCAAACCGTCGACAGAAAGAGACGCGTTCCGGCCCAGCGTCCTGCTGTCGCTGATGTCGGCAAGTCGACCCGACCTGTCGGCAGCGGCTGTCGACGACGGGTTGTCGACGCCTGTCGACGCGGACTATTCCATGCGAGCGACGACGCTGCCGACAAAATTGTGAGACACCGCTGTCGGCAGCGGGGCAAGCAAGCGCTTTCGACAAGGCTCTCTCGCTCGGGAAATCTTGGCTTGCAGCACCGTTACGCGCGGATGCTTGCGCTCTGTCGACAAGTCTGCCGACGTGTCGACAGAGCTGTCGAATTGCGTCGTCCGCTGTCGACATCTGTTTTCGCTCGCCTCCTCCGCTTGCCTTTACGCGATGCTTTGTTATCAATCGTCTAGTACCGACGAGCGCAAAACGATGTACCGTGCTTGCCTGATTATAACATTTATCTAATTAGTTTAATTAATTAAGTTGGCTTGCAGACACGCAGCCGGCGACCGGTCGACCACTTCGTCCACCGTCAGCTACGCGCCGACAGGATACGATGTCGTGCCGGCTGTTGTCGAGCTTCACGACAGGGGTAGGCTGTGGCTTGTTTGTTTGTTTGTGGGCCGCTTCTGTGGTCGCGGGGCCTCTTTCTGGTCACACAATTGACCGCTGCTAGTGAGAGATGAGACCCAGTCAGCCCGATCCTGGGGGGGGGGCATACGTGTAGATTGGTCCAAAAACCAGGGGGGGGGGGGTGGCTGGGGGTTTCGAGGGGGGGGTCTAGAGCCATCCCGGGTAAAATGTCCGGTATCGGAAATTTTGGAGGAAGGGTTGTCGAAGTGGAAGATTTCGCACCAAAATAGCGCGTAAATCGGTGCTTTTTGGTCCAAAATGTGCCAAAACAACGCCTAAATAGCACTTCTTAAGCGTTTTTGGTTGGGTCACACTACAATGAAAAGGACACAAAAACACGCATGTTCACCCAATTTTTCAATAATGACAGAGGGTTTCCCGCAACTTATCCGGGATGGTGATGGCCAGGGTGGGGGTTCCTCCCGCCAAAAAGCGGGACGGCTATAGCCAGGGGGAGGGTGAACCCCCCTAAACCACCGCTGAGCCCACGTATGGGGGGGGGGGCGGCTCCCCTAACGGGCCGGAATTTTCACCGCCGCCGGGTTGGTTCCGCTGGCCGGCAGCTCGAGGGACGCCCAGGACACAACAGGCTCCCAGAGGAGACCAACATGCTGTCCAGACGGCCCCCACCGTGTCCCTGACTGTGTTGTGTGGTCGTTCTGAATTTCAATTGAATTTCAATTCCTCAGACGAGGACGCCTTGCTGACGCGTCTGATTCGAGACACGCGTCTGGCGGACGTGGGCGACTTCAAACTCTCTCCGGCATACCTGCTCTACATGTGCTGTCGGTACCGCGTCTCGGCGCACTACAAGCCGACGCTGACGCCCACGCAGCGAGCCGCGCAGCTCGGCGATTTCCTGACGAAGACGGTCAACTACTTGAGTCTCATCGTGCAGGTGTGGTGTGGTGCGTGCACGGAATGCATGTGGCACGCACCGTCATGCACGCACACGCGCACCGGCACGCACGCGCGCACCGGCACGCACGCACGCACCGGCACGCACACGCGCACCGGCACGCACGCACGCACCGGCACGCACACGCGCACCGGCACGCACGCACGGGCACGCACCAGAGCGCACGCACGCACCGGCACGCACGCACGCACCGGCACGCACGCACGGGCACGCACCGGACCGCACGCACGCACCGGCACGCACGCTCGCACCGGCACGCACGCACGCACCGGCACGCACACGTGCACCGGCACGCACACGCGCACTGGCACGCACCGAGCGCACGCACGCACCGGACGCACGCGCGCACCGGCACGCACGCACGCACCGCACGCACACGCGCACCGGCACGCACGCACGGGCACGCACCAGCGCACGCACGCACGGCACGCACGCACGCACCCACGCACGCACGCACGGCACGCACACGCCACGGCACGCACGCACGGCACGCACAGCGCACGCACGCACCGCACGCACGCGCGCACCCACCACGCACGCACCGCACGCAACGCGCACCGCACGCACGCACGGGCACGCACCAGCCACCCGCACCGCACGCACGCACCGGCACGCACGCACGCACCGGCACCACGCACCGGCACGCACGCACGCACCGGCGCGCACGCACGCACCGGCACGCACGCAGGCACGCACGCACGCACGCACCGGCACGCACTCACACACCGGCACCGGCACGTACATACAGGACAACTGCCACGACTCGTCCGCTCTGGCCTTCCTGCTGTCGAACGGCGCCGAGTTGCACCACTTCATGCGGTCCGACAGGACGCTGTCGCCCGCCACCGCTCCCGAGCCCCGCCAGACGCTGTCGGAGACTGTCGAAAAGGCCTTTGGCCATCTGACGAGCGCCTGCCGACACGCCCTCAACGCCGCCATGGAGAGAATGATCGACAGGCAGCTGCCCAACGACAGGGCCACGGGTACGGGCTCTTTCGGCACCGCGACAATGCACAGCCGTAGACAAGACGAGCAAAGAGGCAAGGGCGGTAGTGTCACCACATGGCCTTCCTTTGGTCTCAAGGTGGCGTAGGCATACCTGTAACCGGATCAGATCGAGTGGGGGGGAGATATGGGGGTGTCTGGAGCAAAATGTGGGGGGGGGGGGTAGCTGGCCATTTTTTTAGTTATACTATGCTGGTACTTTGTGTCCAAATGGGTACAAATAGGGTCTAAACAGTGTTATTTAGCTGTTGTATGGCCATATGTGAAATGCACCAATATTTACTCACTTTTATCGTCTTAGACAGGGTGAAAGTCCCTTGGAAAAATTCTGGGGGGTTGGGGGGGGGTGGAAAATAGGGGGCCCCACAACCCCCCAGTTACAGGTGTGGGTGGGGGTGGGCCCAAATTCGCTTGAGTAGCGCGACTTTTCGGCCAGGTGATGAGAGCGTGCATTACCTTACACAAATTTTGTTGCTCGGTGGTCGGCGTTGAACCCCCGACCATACCGGTAACCGGGTCTGGAAGAGGGGGGGGGGTAGACGGCACTTTTTGGGGGAGGGGGTCCCCCCGCTGGGGAGAAAAGTGGGGGGGGGGGTAGCTGGCTATTTTTTAGTTATACTGGTACTTTTTGGTCAAAAATAGGTATAAATAGGGTCTAAACAGTGTTATTTAGCTGTTTTATGGGCATATAACACTGAAAAGCACTGAAATACACCAACATTTACTCACTTTTATCGTTTTAGACTGAGTGAAAATCCCTTGGGAAAATTCTGGGGGGGAGTTGGGTGGGTGTTGGAAAAATTGTGCGGGGCCCCCAACCCCCCCCCCCCAGTTACAGGTATGCCCCCGACCGCGGGCTGTCTCGTGGAAACGACGCCCTACGCCGCGCGGCTAGTCGCTACTCCACCGGCCTACTATTAGAGTGGTATACAATACCGTATTTCAGAGGCCTGCGTCCGGCTGCTGTCGGAGACCATGGCCCTGACCAGGGTGTGTCGGTTCAACGCCGCCCTGACCATCCAGCTGTTCAGTCACCTCTTCTACTACGTGAACATGTACCTGTTCAACTGGCTCGTCAGTCGGGAGGGCGCCGACTACTGCTGCAGCGCCTGGGCCAGGCAGCTGGCAGCCAGGCTGGACACCCTCCACGGCTGGGCAATGGACCAGGGATTGGAGATGGCCGCCGACTGCCATCTGGACAGAATCACGCAGGTATGCGGAGGTGGAATCATTTCGGAGGAGATGGTGCAGGAGTTGGCGCCTGCGCGCGTGTGGTGTAGCGGTAGCGCACTGGAACGGTAATTTTGATCCAGAGACGTGGGTTCAGTTCCCGTCGCGCCGTGCGCCACATTTTTCCTCAACTTTTCAATGGTGGAGTGACACATGTGCGTGCGTGCGTGCGTGCGTGCGTGCGTGCGTGCGTCTGAACGCTTGAACACGCGAACACTCCGGTTCTTGGCAAGCTCCTCCTGACTCGGCAATGAGAGAGTGCACCCCTTGCCCTGCCCAGGGGCAGGGGATCAGTAACTCAAGGGGGGTACCTTGGTGGGAGTTGGACATCCCCCCCCCGACCATGAGCTCACTCAGGGTCTCTTCGACAGGTTCGAAAAAAAAACGTTCGTGTGTGTGTGTGTGTGTGTGCGTGCGTGCGTGCGTGCGTGTGTCTGTGTGTGCGTGCGTGTGTTGGGGGGGGGGGGCAGCCACCCCCAGTTGCACGTCGATGCATGCGAACTAACTTCGCTGACTTTCTTCCCCCCACAGGCGGCGCGTCTGCTCGTGACGCCCAAGCGTCTGGAGCAGCTGGCGCAGCTGGGGGCGACCTGCTACACGCTGAACAGCGTGCAGGTGAGGCGCTTGTTGGAGAAGTTCAAACCCGGTTTGGACGAAGAAGCGCCTTCGGCCGAACTGGTTCGTCACGTGGTCGTCGTCGCCGAGGGGCAGGCCGATGAAACCCTCAGAGCTGATGGACTGCCCAGACGGCTGGAAGAAGAGGTAGGATCGAAGGGGACGCACGCACAGGCACGCACGCACAGGCACGCACACGCACAGGCACGCACGCACACGCACAGACACACACCGGCACGCACGCACTGGCACGCACGCACGCACAGGCACGCACGCACTGGCACGCACGCACCGGCACGCACGCACAGGCACGCACGCACAGGCACGCACGCACACGCACAGACACACACCGGCACGCACGCACTGGCACGCACGCACAGGCACGCACGCACCGGCACGCACGCACAGGCACGCACGCACAGGCACGCACCCACACGGCCACGCACGCACCGGCACGCACGCACTGGCACGCACGCACAGGCACGCACGCACAGGCACGCACGCACAGGCACGCACATGCACAGGCACGCACGCACACGCACAGACACACACCGGCACGCACGCACTGGCACGCACGCACAGGCACGCACGCACTGGCACGCACGCACAGGCAAGCACACACACAGGCACTCACGCACGGGCACGCACAGCCACGCTCGCACACGCACAGACATGCACTGGCACGCACGCACCAGCACACGTGCACAGGCACGCACGCACAGGCACACACGCACGGGCGTGCACGCACAGGCACGCTCGCACAGGCACGCACGCGAGCGCGCACGCACAGGCACGCCCGCACACGCACAGACACGCACCCGCACGCACCCTCCGCCACGCACGCTCAGGCAGGCACGCACAGGCACGCACCCACTTGCACCCACGCACAGGCACGCACGCACAGGCACGCACGCACAGGCATGCACACGCACAGGCACGCACGCACCGGCACGCACGCACTGGCACGCACGCACAGGCACGCACGCACAGGCACGCACGCACAGGCACGCACATGCACAGGCACGCACGCACACGCACAGACACACACCGGCACGCACGCACTGGCACGCACGCACAGGCACGCACGCACTGGCACGCACGCACAGGCACGCTCGCACAGGCATGCACACGCACAGACACGCAGGCACCGGCACGCACAGGCAGGCACACACACGCTCAGACACGCACCGGCACGCACGCACCGGCACACGCGCACAGGCACGCACGCACAGGCACACACGCACGGGCGAGCACGCACAGGCATGCTCGCACAGGCACGCACGCGAGCGCGCACGCACAGGCACGCACGCACGCACCGGCGCACATGCACAGGCACGCACGCACTGGCACGCACGCACAGGCACGCACGCACAGGCACGCACGCACTAGCACCCACGCACAGGCACGCACGCACCGGCACGCACGCACAGGCACGCACGCACAGGCATGCACACGCACAGGCACGCACGCACCGGCACGCACGCACTGGCACGCACGCACAGGCACGCACGCACAGGCACGCACGCACAGGCACGCACATGCACAGGCACGCACGCACACGCACAGACACACACCGGCACGCACGCACTGGCACGCACGCACAGGCACGCACGCACTGGCACGCACGCACAGGCACGCACGCACAGGCATGCACACGCACAGGCACGCACGCACCGGCACGCACAGGCACGCACACACACGCTCACACACGCACCATCACGCACTCACCGGCACACGCGCACAGGCACGCACGCACAGGCACACACGCACGGGCGTGCACGCACAGGCACGCACGCACTTGCACCCACGCACAGGCACGCACGCACCGGCACGCACGCACACGCACAGACACGCACAGGCACGCACGCACCGGCACGCACGCACAGGCACGCACGCACCGGCACGCACGCACAGGCACGCACGCACCGGCACGCACGCACAGGCACGCACGCACCGGCACGCACGCACCGGCACGCACGCACAGGCACGCACGCACCGGCACGCACCGCCACGCACGCCCGGGCCGGCACGCACAGGCACGCACGCACGGGCACGCACGCACAGGCACGCACGCACGGGCACGCACGCACCGGCACGCACGCACAGGCACGCACGCACCGGCACGCACGCACAGGCCAGCACGCACCGGCACGCACGCACCGGCACGCACGCACAGGCCCGCACGCACGGGCACGCACGCACAGGCACGCACGCACGGGCACGCACGCACAGGCACGCACGCACGGGCACGCACGCACAGGCACGCACGCACGGGCACGCACGCACAGGCACGCACGCACGGGCACGCACGCACAGGCACGCACGCACAGGCACGCACGCACTTGCACCCACGCACAGGCACGCACGCACCGGCACCCACGCACAGGCACGCACGCACAGATGCGCACGCAAGCCCACACCGACGTACGTACCCCGACGTGCGTGCACACGCACGCAAGGTCAACGTCGTATAACTGCACGACTGTGTTAGCTGGAAGGAATAGTGGTACAAAATGTCTCGACGTGCCTATAAGTTGCTTTGTGCACGCGTGTTCGAACAATAGCATTCAGGAAATTTCTCTAGCTACTTCGAAGTGTTGTATATTTGGTGTGTGATGCGCGCGCGCGTGCGTGTTACCAGAGCGCATGCATGGACGCGGTCACAATTCTAGGTGGATCTCAAGCTGGACTTTATCCTGCCCGACGACAATTTCTCCACCGACTATGTGGTGGGGGTGCCCAATGGACTGACAACTTTTGTCAACACTCTCACCTACTCCGGTACGCTCGTGCGTGCGTGCGTGCGTGCGTGCGTGCGTGCGTGCGTGCGTGCGTGCGTGCGTGCGTGCGTGCGTGCGTGCGTGCGTGCGTGCGTGCGTTGAATCGCCTTGCTATATTATGAGTGGAGTGCCATACACAAAGGCTCTAGCTTTTCAACGAGTGCGTTGTGAAGAATGAAGGGAGTGTGAATAATTGCATACTTGATTGGCTGTGGTCAGTTGTGCAAGCGGCTGCGTATATGTAGCTGCGTTGCCGCTGCCAAGCTCGGAAGAGTGCGTGCGTGCGTGCGTGCGTGCGTGCGTGCGTGCAATTCGGCTAAACGCGTCACTAATAACCGAAACAGCATGCATATTATGTTGTGTGAGATCTTTATCCGACCAGTAAGATGCAAACTCTAACTAACCTATAAGTGACCATTCCCAAATCTACGATGATCTATTATTGACCCCCCCCCTTGCCTCTAGGTAGGTGGCACAGCGTATACGTCGCGGCGGGCATTTGCAGTGGCGCGTGGTAACTGGTAACCCATTGCGTCCACTGTCATTTCGTCAAGGCAGTAGAATTCTTGTCGACAGGTCTCTGCCGAATGATTCTCCAGCCCTCGTCGACAGGCAGCTGGACGGTCCACTTCGCCTCGGCAGCCGTCGGCAGGCCGGCGTCGGCGTCGACAGATCGTCAACCGCAGGTTAGGGCGCCAGCCACCCCACTTGACGAAAGTCAATAGTGGAACGCACGCACGCACACACACACACACACACACACACACACACACACACACACACACACACACACACACACACACACACACACACACACACACACCAAAACGGGGGGGGGGTGGGTGGGTCGGCAGAGCGACCCTAAAATGGCGGGAGGGGGGGGGGGGGTAAACAGAGCCGCAGTCGAACTTTGGGGACGGACGGACAGACAGACAAACAGCTCGATTTCAGCCGGCTTCCCTGTCGACGACAACCGTGGTCGACGGAGGTCGGTCGACACCGACGACGACGGGAGGCGTGGGCGAGCTGTCGACGGCGTCGACAGCCGCCGCTGCCGAGCTGTCGACACCGACAACGGCCGCCGCGCCCAAGCGGCTGCTCGTCGAGACGATTTCTGTCGACAAGGGCAACCGACAGGGAATCGGCCTCAGCATCGTCGCGGCGCAGGTGCGTGCGTGCGTGCGTGTACGTCTGTGCGTCGGAGTCACACCTTCCTGACGATGACGTCGTCATTGACAGCCGGCGCCCGGCGAGACGATCGGCATCTACGTCAAGAAGGTCGTGCCGGGATCGGCGGCTGACGAGGTGCGTGCGTGCGTGCGTGTGTGCGTGCGTGCGTGGGCCGCTTCTATGATCGCGGGGGCCTCTCTCTCTGGTCACAATCGACCGCTGCTAGTGAGAGATGAGACCCAGTCAGCAGTGTGATCCTGTGGGGGGGGGGGGGGTGCTGGCTCCCCTACCGGAAAGCCGGAATTGTCACTGCCGCCGGGTTGGTTCCGCTGGCCGGCAGCTCAAGGGACGCCCAGGACATGCAGCTCCCAGAGGAGACCAACCTGCTGTCCAGACGGCTCCGACCCAGTGGCGTAGCCAAGGGGGGAAGGGGGGAAGCTTCCCCCTCCGAAATTGTCAGAAGCTCAAATTTCTTAGCTTGGTACCCCCTGTTGCAATGTGGCAATTTGTGCGCTTTTCTAAATCTCAATGCAAAAAATGATGAAACCAACGCTAATGAGTCAAATTTTTGCCTGCGGCGCATGATTTAGCACTTAACCAAGGCAAAATGGACCTTTTCAAACAAATGCAACAGGTAATAGTGCACGCATTTTTACGTGTGGCACATGGTTGTATTATACTTGTACACAAATGGCAAACGCTGTGGTGGCAAATGAGCGCGAAGCGTGTAGACAGATTATGTCTAGAAGCTTCCCCAGCCGAAATGGCGCAATGTCAAAAAAATTCGACAGGGTACCCCCTGTTGCAAAATAGAGTATTGGACCGAAATTGGCCGCCCCCCCCCCCCCCCCCCGAAATCAAGTTCTGGCTACGCCACTGCTCCGACCATGTCCCAGCCGTGCGTGCGTGCGTGCGTGCGCCTGTGGTCGACCGCGCGCCAAGATAATGAGCGTCGCTAAGTTAGCAGCGTGCGTGCGTGCGTGCGTGTCTGACCTTTGTGTCTGTCTGTCGGTGCGATTTGTCACAGCAGCGGCCGGCTCTTTTCGCCCCGGGGGCGAAAATTCACACCCGCGGTTGTGTAACATGCCGCATTCCCCAGCACGCACGCACGCACGCACCCGGCGCAGGCCTAATCCTCAATTTCTCATCTGCGCGCGGCAAGAAATTGCGAGTCGTCGCCGCTGACCGCATTTTTCTGGCGCGCCCGCGTTCGTCCTTTTGTGATTTATCGCCCCCCCCCCACTACTATTGTAGTACCACCACACCACGTTTTGTGAGGTAGTAAGTATCTCGTCGACTTCTAGAAGATTTCGGCGGTACATCTGAAGCCAGGGCTATCTATCCCCACGCGCTTTGCCCGTCTCTATTGGGGGTGCGGCGTGCGTGCGCCGCTGGTTGACCCCCACCCAGGGAGCTGCCCGCCTCTTTTCTGCCCCCTCTTAGCGGGCTGCCACCTTTCCCCTCCCTCCCTCGATGTCTTGCCCCCCCCCCCCTCCCCCCCCCCCCCCCCCCCCCCCCCTCATCATTGACCTGTGGTGTGTACCCCGCTTGGCCGGGAGATGAGGCCTATCGTCGAGTATTTGCGGCCCCGAGCCGAGAATTTGATTAGCGCCCCCTCCCCCTCCCCGCAGTTGCACAGCGTCCTGTCGGACGACCAGCCATCGGCAGGACGGATCGCTTCCTTCTCACGCCCCCCCCCCCCCCTCAACACCGTCTGACGACCGGCTGTTTCTGTGTCGACGCTCCTTTTGATTCTTCCACCAATCCTATTGCCCTTGGTCGGAGCGCATGCATTGTCGGCTGCCTGGCAGCGTGTGACACAGGGACAAGTTAGGCGGAACACGGAGTTAGGCGGAACGATTCTAGGACGGCCGACTGAGGCCCGGCGACCAGCTACTGCGCGTCAACGGACACAGCCTCATCGGCCTCACGCAGGAGGAGTGGGTTCCATTGTCTCCTTTTTGTTGCTTCTGCTTGTTGGATTAGGGGCAACGCTAGGAGGACGTCAATGGCCCATATAGCCTACAACCATCTCCATGACGCCTTCCCCTGTCTAGAGCCGCAGAATTAGCCAAAGACATTCGGAAGAACGCCATCTGTAGTCTAGGGCAGCGACGGCACGAGAAAATCCATTGAGAGGGAAGTCCTCGATCTAGTGGCTCCATCGAGAATCGAACCCAATTCGTCCCTGCGTACGTATACGTCTGTAGTTACCTTTTGAACCGCTCGCCTTGCAGCGCCGCTCGTCTAATGGCTAGCGCCGGCAGCGTCGTCACCTTCGAAGTCGCCAAACAGGCGGCGGTCTACAACGGCCTCGCGCAGTGGCTCAGCCAGCCGTCGACGCCGCACCGCGGCGTCGACGCTGCCGCCACCCTGCCGCTGCCCACGGCGTCGGCAGCGCCGCCGCCCTCCTACGCCTCCGCCGGTGGGCGTCGGCAGGAGCTGACGGCGCCGACAGACGGACGACGACCTTTAGCGCCTCGACACCAGCGCTACGGCTCCGCCGGCCAGCTGCCGACGACGGTGGTGGCGCCGCAGGCGCCGACCCTGCCCCAGCCGGCAGGGTCGGCGTCGCGCCTGCCGGCGCGCTTCCGACCCGCCCACTCGCCCCTGCCGTCGGTCGACGGCGGCGGCGGCGGTCGACCGCCGGCCGTCATCGTCGCCCGCACCGCCTCGCAGACGAGCGCCCTGTCGGCGACCAGTCTGCCGGCAGTGTCGGCAGCGACAGCCCAGCCGAAGCAGAACGGCTTCCTGTCGACCACGGCCACGACGCCGACAACCCCCGCTGACAGATGGCTGGAGGAGCAGCAGCAGCAGCAGAGGGTACTTCTGCAGTTTTCTTTTCTGACGACCTCTGTCGACATCTGTCGACGTCACTTGCAGTACGCTGCCGAGCCCACTCGTTTGGGCACGGCCGCCGGCAGTGTTCGGCCGCAGCAGTCGCCCGTGGTCGGCGTCGGCGCGTCGGCAGCTTCTCCGACAGCTCGTCAGCAGCAGCTGCCGACGCGTCTGTCGACGAGCAGCGGCAGCGGCCGTCCGGACGTGACGCCCTCGCCGCCGCTCCACTTCGAGCGCGACGAGGAGAGGGAGCGCATGGAATCCTTCGTCAATGTCGAAGTGAGTTTTCAATTTTTTTCAATTTTTTTTTTTGAATTTGCAAAATTTTCAAAACTCCAGCTGCAACGCCTCATACAAGAGGAGGTGGCGAAGCTCGAGAGCAAGCAGTTCCTCACGGAGGAGGAGGGCCGGCGGTACAAGGCGCTCAAGTGCGAACTGGCCTACAAGCAGCGACTGCGGGAGTCGACAGAGCTGCCGACGACGGCCCCGTCGGCGGCGTCGACATCGCCCCCGCCCACCACCGCCCCTCCGCCGCCGCCGCCGCCCCCGACGGGCCCCACGCTCGACAGTCTGCGCACGGACGAGCAGGTCTGCCGACGACAGTGTCGCCTGTCGAATGACGAGTTCGCATTGGCGTCGCAAACGCAATTGGCAGAGGGAGGGGGAGGGCGCATGCTTCGCCTTCCGCTGGGATGCTTCTATGATCGCGGGAGCCTCTCTCTGGTCACAATCGACCGCTGCTAGTGAGAGATGAGACCCAGTTGTTGTTGTTGTTGTTGTTGTTAATTGCCCCGAAGGGAGCAGGCAGTGTCGAATCTTCTTCCCTGGGACGTCTTGCCAGAAGAGCAGGCTCCTCTGGGCGTGTCCACAGGGACTGCCCGCGAGTGGGACGTTGGTCAGTGTGGCCCAGCTTGGTCCCAGGTCCAGGGTGCGGGAACCGACGAAGGCAGGCACTGGGCCTGGCCACGGTCCTTGTCGGAGGGCCCCTCCCACTTGGCACCCCGGTGGCAAGTGGCACCCCGGTCCGGTGGCACCCCTTGGGGCGCGTCGACGACGACGCTGACGCCCGGTTTGTTTTTCAGTCGCCGACGGCGACGCGCTACTCGCACGTCGATATCAACACGTTCGACAGCGCCGCCGTCGCCGGTCGGCTGTCGACGTTGACGCTCGACGACCGGCCGCCCGCCCCGTCGACGCCTGTCGGCGGCGCCGCGTCGACGACGACGACATCGACTACCTTTCAAGAGTGCGCCCGCTTGCTTGGACGTATTTTTTTGCAATTTTTCTCATTTCTTTCTTTTTCTTTTGCAGAACCGTCGACCTGGAGCGGCTGGCGGCGCTGACGGACGAGCCGCCTGCCGACGGCGCTGCCCTGTCGAGGCCGGCAGACGACGTCGACAGGCGCTATATCTATGACGACGACGACGACGGGACAGCGGCCGAGACGGGTCCGGTGGCGGCCAGGCCCCCTCCCAGGGTGCAGGTCGTGGGTGCCCAGGAGGTGTACCGCGACCCTCGGCAGGCGCGCCTCCGACAACTCAACGAGCGGCAGCAGCACGGCTCGCCGTCGGTGCGTGTCGGCAGACGGACAGACGCACGCACAACAGAAGCATACCTGTAACCGGGTCCGGAAAGAGTGGGGGGGGGGGGTAAATGGCACATTTTCCTGGAAGGGGGGGGGACACTGGGCCCCAGTTACAGGTATGAACCGAAGGCACACAGCCAGGGGCGCATCGCAAATTGTTTTTGTTGAATTAGGGGCAACGCTAGGAGGCCGTCAATGGCCCATATGGCATAGCCATCTCCATGACGCCTTCCCCTGTCTAGAGCCGCATAATTAGACAAAGACATTCGGAGGAACGCCATCTGTAATCTAGGGCAGCGACAGCATGAGAAAATCCATCAAAAGGAAGTCCTCGATCTAGTGGCTCCATCAAGAATCGAACCCAGGACCGTGCCGGCGCAAGAGGCCGATTCTCTACCACTAGCCCAGACGCTGCCGACACACAGACGCACGCACGCACAGAGCGGAAGGCGCTGCTAGCAAATCGAAATCATCAAGACGACGCCAATCGAATTGTGAAATTCAATTCCAAACTTCAGTTTTCACTGGACGTTTTCAGGTGGACGGCGCGACTCTGAACTTCAAGGACAAAATGCGTCTGTTCGCTCAGCAGATCGGCGAGGGCGCCCCCAAGGAACGTCATACCAGCTCGACGGCGCAGCGAGATATCGACAGGCCTGCCGCGCCGCCGCCGCCGCCAAAACCGCTGCGCTGACGACGACGCCTGTCGAACGGGCGAAGCCATGCGGTGACTGCCCCCCCCCCCCGTGTGTGATTGATTTGGGCTTTTCGCGTAATTAATTTTGTGGAAAAACAGTGAAGTTATGTGGTGCGGTGCGCGCACTCTCCCCCTCTAATAGAAGCCCAGGCGGGCGTGTATTGGAGGAGTACTGTAGCCGTGCTGGAGAAATGATCGCTGTACCTACGGTACCTACACTGAATGAGTGCCCCACTTAGTAAGGAAAAAGACCAAGCATGAACACCACGGCCCAATTCACTTATTCGTTTTGGCGGTGGCGCAATATCCTTTTTTTCTCCGCGCTCTCTCGTTGTTGTCCCAATGTTTTTGTCGCGTGTACTTTTCTCTTTTTGTCGGTCATGCAAGCGCGATCGATTTTTTGCACCCCCCCCCCCTCCCCGCCCCATCCGTACAGTGCGCGTTACGGTAGAATAAATCAGTGCGTACACATGCAGTTGACCAGATGTCGACAGGAGTATCGGTTGACGACGAGTTGTCGGAGTCGGCAGTTTTGAACTCTCGACAGATGTCTTCGGCAGTCTTTTTGACGGTGCCGAAGCCGACGGCTGCTAAGGTGAAACAAGTGATAAATAGTTTAGATTTATTTACAAATTTGCAAGATTTTGTTCACCAAAGTTTGGTCACCAAAAGCTGTGAATGCTCACCAGATTCTGAGACACGTACCAACATGTGAGAAAAGGCTAGGGGGGGGGGGCTACGTACTGCAGGAGTTTAGCCCGTCGAAAGGGGGGGGGGGGTCAAAAGCTTTGAGAGACTAAAAACAATGAATTTAGCATATAGAAAAAGGTCATTTTGGTGCTTTTTGGTTGGAAGACACTAAGGAGGCTAAAACAATTTTATTATCAATCTGGAGAGCCAGGGGAGGGCGTCAGCCGAAAAAAAAAAACAGGTTACCCCAGAGGCCAGAGGGGTTATCCTCACCCCCCCCCCCTAGTCGCACCAATGAGTAGGGGCTGTCGACATCGTTTCGGCAGTTGACGACGGTCTGTTTTAGCCGCTGTCGGCGCCGCGTCGGCAGTCTCAGGGCAAGAGTCTATTCGCGTGGAACGCGCTTGTGGCGAAGTCGTCAGCTGTCGAGCTGTCGGCAGGCGCTCTCGGCAGAAAGTCAGTCGGTGTCGACGACCTGACGAAGCACAATAAAGTCACGGACTGCTGGATGAAGGTGTGCGTGCGTGCGTGCGTAGGTCTAGTTTCGTCTCTTACTGTCAGGGTAGAAACGGACATAAAAGCTCGGGGGGGGGGGGGGGAATTAAGAACACCCGAAAAATCCTTTTGTGTGTACGTAAATTGCAGTGCCGCAAAATGTTTGATAGTTTAGTTTGACAGCTGCAAATCTCTTCTGGGAGCATTTTGTGGAAGGGGTGGTGGGGGGGGGGGGGGGGGTAACCCGAACCTATCCACTACCCAGTACAGTTGCAGCCAGGTATATGGTGCTATACAGATCTTAGTTCCCCCCCCCCCTTATATCTGGGCGACCGAGTCTACAATGTGACACCGTATCTCGAATTCCATCCTGGAGGGGTGGACGATTTTATGGGGGCCGCCGGCGCCGACGCCACGCAGCTCTTCAATGAGGTCTGTCTCTGTCGACGGCTCTGTCGACGAGCTGTCGACGGTCCACGAATCTGTCGACAGGCGCACAGCTTCGTCAACGCGCACGAGATGCTCGCCAAGTGCTGCGTCGGCCGCTTCCTGGGCGACGCGTCGAGAGGTCTGTCGACAGATGGCGACTTCGAATCTTGGTTCTGATGCGGAGCACCTAAGGGCCATACGCTAACGCAATCGCTGAGAATTGGCCTCGGTCACCATATCGACTCGACACAACATATCGCTGTTCTTTCGCCTTCGAGGGGGGGGGGGGGGTGGTGGGGCTCCCTCCACCCTTTCGTCAAATTCTCCCGACTAGGTCCGCCCTGCATGCAAATCTCATTTCGAATTTGACGAGGAGTTGGCGTGCGCGTGTGGTGTAGCGGTTAGCACACTGTACCGGTAATCCAGAGACGTGGGTTCAATTCCCACTGCGCCATTCGCCAATTTTTCGTCAACTTTTCAATATGCGTGCCTCCCTTGCCCAAGGGTCTTAGCAGTTCCGCGGTGTACCCCGTGCTGGGAGTCGAATCCCGACCAGGGAGCGCGCCGACCGCGACGACACCTGCCACTGCGCTACTCGGCCGTCGACACCCGCTGACGAGGATTTTCCCTTCCCTCAACTTACTTCCCAAAAGATTTGGGTTAGATCGAGACGAGACGACGACGGTTACAGTTCGACCCGCCCCGACGCCCCCTGCCGAGCAGGCGCAGCCGTCGACATCTTCGCCGGCATCGGCAGCGGCTGTCGACAACGTCCGACTTCTGTCGGCAACCGCGAACTGCTGGCGTCGCGGTGCCGACAGCGCTGTTGTCGACGGCTGGCGTGTCGACATCGGTCTCTCGTTGTCGACAGACGAGAACGGCGACAGCTGTCGGTGTCTGTCGGTCGACAGAGTCACTGCCGAGCTTGTTGCCGGCAGATTGCGCGTGCTATTGCGACCCAGCGACATGCGACGGCGAGTGTGGGCGGAGATTGGTGAAAAAGTTGCAAATTTCAATATTTGAAATAAATAAAATCAACTTTTTAGTAGACGACATTTTCTCGCCGGGTTCGGCCATCCATGACGTCGAACTCAAAGAGAGTGTGATCTCCATTTGGGTGTCGGCAGCGTCGTCAGAGCCTGTCGACAGATCTGACGACGACCGTGCAGCGCAGAAAAAGCTGGCGATCGCCTTTTGCCCAGCTAGTCAAGGTTTGCAAATGCAATTACCGTAAACCATCTAATTACCCATCGTCGGCAAATTACTTCCTTCACACATAGGATGGAGGGGGGGGGTGCGGGGACACGCGGAAGACGGGCGTCACGATTTGGACGGGTGCAGTGAGACGGAGCGGGCACACACACATACACACATTTAATCAGATTTTTTTTAATCTCATTCCGTTTCCGTCAAAATCAATTTAGGCAAAGCGTACTATTCGGCGACGCTAAAGAGGAACGAAGCGACGACGGCTAGGAATTGTCGAAAAATCGTGGTGGATATTGTCGACAGGGCTTGGATTGGTGTGCCCGTTGGCCACCATGTCTATTTGAAAGGTGGCTATTTTGGTGTGCGGACACGCACGTGGCACGCACGCGCGCATGCACGCACCTGGCACGCACGCACGCACGTGACACGCGCGCAGGCACGCACGTGGCACGCATGCACGCACGCACGTGGCACGCACGCACGTGGCACGCAGGCACGTGGCAGGCACGCACACACGCACGCACAGTGATAGATACAATGTACCGATTCAGTGGGCGGCGTGGAGCGTCCCTACACCCCGGTGGAAGTCAGCGGCCAGCAGCTCGTGTTCATCATCAAACTTTACGACCGGGGCGCTATGTCCGACGAGTTGCGACACTGCAGAGCTGGTGGTTTGCTTACACTGTCTTGTTTTTATTTATGTACGTTGTTGTGTTGTTGTTGTGGTGTTGGTTGGATTGAGGGCACAACGCTAGGAGGCCGTCAATGGCCCGTATTATAGCATACCCGTCTCCATGAGGCCTTTCAGTCTAGAGAGCCGCGTAATTAGCCAAAGACATTTGGAAGAACCCAATCTGCAATCTGGGGCAGCGATGATACCTGTAACCTGGTCTGGAATGGAACAGTGGGGGGGAGGTAAATGGCCGAATTTGTGCAGGGGGGGGGGGGTAAATGGCTGAATTGTGGGGACTATCTTTCCATTTTTTTTGTTATAATGGTAATTTTTTGTCAAAAATTGGCATAAATAGCGTGAAGGACGGTGAAAATACCTTGGAAAAAATATGGGGGTCGGTGGAATCTGAAGAATAGTAGCCCCCCCCCCCCCCGTTACAGGTATAGTAGGGGGGCCCCCCACCCCGTATGGCAGCGACAGCACGAAAAAATCAGTTGTCAGGGGAAATGTTCTCGTTAGTGGAGTAGTGGATCAATCAAGACCCGAACCCACAATTTTGATTCACTCTCGCTAGCTAGGGCATAGCTGCCCCGTCAAACATAGAAAAAATTCACTCTCGCTAGCTAGGGCATAGCTGCCCCGTCAAACATAGAAAAAATTCACTCTCGCTAGCTAGGGCATAGCTGCCCCGTCAAACATAGAAAAATTTAAAAAAAAATGAAATTCCTTTCCAGGCCAACTGCTGCACGTCAGCAACGCGCACGGCAGTTTCGCCGTTGACGACTTTCTGTCGACAGATGCCGACGCATCTGCCGACGACGCCGGCAAGAAGCCTAGACGCCTCGTCATGGTCGCGGCAGGCACTGGCGTCACTCCGATGGTTCGACTTATAGAAACGGTGGCGTCGGCAAAAGAAAGCGTGTGAGTGAATTTTTTGAATTGATTTTTGCAAGTATGTTGTTCAGTTTTTCAGCGTGGATGCGAGGGAGACGCACACGCACGCGCACGCAGGCACGCACGCACGCACGCACGCACGCACGCACACACACACACACACACACACACAAATACCGCTAATTTTGCAGTCGACTCCTGCTGTTGCTGTTCAATCGCGACGAGTCCGACGTGATTCTGCCGGAGAAATGGCGCCAATTCGAAAAAGATGACAAATTTCGTCTCCGTCTCATCTTCTCGGCGGATCCGACGCACACTAAGCGAGAGCTGCCGAAATTGCTCGACAAGACGCTATTGCTGTCGACATCGACAACGGCCGTCGGTAGTAGCCAGCTGTCGACGTCGTCAGCTGCCGACAGAGGCTGTCGACAAGATCTCCTTGGCTTGGCGGTGTGCGGACCCAAGGGTTTCGTTCAAGAGGCGACGGGGTAGGAAATTCTGTTCACTTTTATTGGGGAGTATGTGGTAGTATTTTTGTTTTTGAAAATTTACTTCACTTTCAAACGGAAATTGGACCGTATGGTGGGGGGGGGGTGGTCAGACGGTGTCAGTGACCCTGGGAACCGCGAAAAAAAAGAAGCAGTACTTTAAAGGAACGCTCACGTTTTGGTTGTAAACCCCTGGGGGCAGAGTATGGCCTAGTGGTAGAGAATCGGCCAGGAAGGAGTCATGGTATGCTATATGGGCCATTGACGGCCTCCTAGCGTTGCCCCCAATCCAACTACACCACCAGGGGGGCGGAGGGCATGGCTGCGGTTGCGTGCAACCCCCCCCCCCCCCCCCCCCCAGGATGGTGCGCGTGCGTGGGTGGGTTTGGTGTGGATCGTTTTGTTTGCTTGCACGTGTCTGCTTGCGCGCTTGTGTGAGCTGATGGCTTTTTAAGCGCCGTTGCAGGCACCTGCAGAAGCTATCTTTGCCCACCGAGCGCGTGTTCGTCTTTCAAGAGTGATTGCATTGCATTGCCACTCACGATTCCAACCGAATATTACTCATTTATAGTTGCGTTTTGTCGACTTACCGTAGGAAAGTGTGTGCGTGCGTGCGTGCGTGCGTGCGTGCCGCTTTCTGTGGTCAGTACGTGCCTTGCGTCCGAGCGCGCTGAAGGAATTGTAGAAAAGGGAAGAAGTACGTCTTAGACGTCTATCGACGTCGTCGACTACAGTGGAAGAGATATCGCAAAAAAGTTTGTGTATGTGTATGTACTAGCCGCTACAACTCCGGACACCTGCTACAAAGTGCTCCAAAGTGATTCAGTATCAATATTTTCATGTCCTCAGTAGTGACTCATCATCAATCAGGGTGTACGCGTCAGCGTACAACCCTAATATGTGACGACTTGCGCGCGCGAGAATTCGGATTTTTGATCGCCTATAACTTTTGATTGGCTGAACCGATTTTGGCGCGTTATGGGTCAAAAGAAGCGCACTCATTGGGGGACTGTACGTGCCACAGCGCGTTGCAGTATTGCTGCGCGTTAAAGGGGTACGCCCGAAAATGTTTCCGAAAAGTGTCTTTTTTTTTCGTGTTCTCCTCCCAGTTTTTGGAGCGCCACTCGCTAGTGCCGTGGGCAATTGGAATGAAACTTGGCATGTGTAAGTGACCCATGATGGCAATTTTGCGTACCAAAGGAATCGTCTCTGCGTCCTACCAAACTCGAGATATCGCCGATTTTATGCGTTTTTTCGGACATAGTCGTTTTTTGGGGTGGTTTCTACCAAGAGTAAATCTCAAAAAAGTGCCTAATTAACCCCCAATTTTTTTTTGATTTTCTTGAACAGTTGCTTATGGAAAGTTTATGCCAAGTCACTGAACCTAAAACTTCGCCCCCGATAAAGAGTTATTAGCAATTAAAATATCGGCCAAAAAGTTTGTCCTTAATAGGCGCGCTAACGGCTTATCACAGAGCTTTGCTATAAAGGACAAAGTTGTTCGGCATGACCTGGAATAGACCCCTTTTGACAATTGGACCAAATTGAACGCACCAAAATGCCTCTCCCCATTATACTGAAAACGAAAAATGGCGATATTTCGGTGTGGTTACGTCGGAGGGCATTAACATCAATAATAAAGTTGATTGCCCTTCGATGGCGAACATTTCATTCCTTGAAGTCAACACGATCCGACGCACCAAAATATTTTCACATCCGGAATAATCGATAAATATCGATATGAGTAGGTCGGATCACTTTGGCTAAAACACGGAAGTTGACCGCCTGCACGTGTAGATTATTTTGATTCTTTACACCACTATGCTCCGACGAACCAATATGGCACTGCAGATGTGCACGCTAGGGATGAGCATGGGCTGGGCTGGGCCGGCCCGGCCCGGCCCGGCCCAGCCCGGCCCATGGGCCGGGCTGGGCCGGAATCCCAGGCCCATCCTGTGGGCCGGGCCGGGCCGGGCCTGCGGTTTGGGGGGTGTGGGCCGGGCCGGGCCGGGCCGGACGTTCCTGGCTGAAACATAGGAATCCACATTGTATGTTATGCATATTGTAAGTAACGGCGACTATTCAGCAGAAAGGAGGCATTAAGGACGCGAGTGCGCCTAAAAGTTCGTCGTGACGGCGTCGTCTCACTGTTAATCTAGCGCGTTGGTCGCGACGTTGCCGTCGTCGTCGCCGTTGCCGTTTTCGTTGTCGTCACGGCCCATAGACCGTCACGCACAGACGACCAGACAACAGACGTGAAGCGACGACGACGACGTAGTACTAAAGGCATGAGCATCTGGCGGCTAGCCCAGCCTCACGTCCATCGCGAGCAAGGCGCTCGTGACGACTGCCAGCTCGGCGCCCCCCAGGCGCCGCCTCTACATCAGTGGCTTGGCGACGATAGATAATACATCAGACATGGGCAGCGCCTTTTTTTTCTCAACAAACCCTTTGTGAGCGGCCAACTTCATTGACAAACACGGTCAATCTTGAGGCCAAAAAATGGTTGGAAGCTGTAAAGCCAGAAGCGCCATTCTCTGTGTATGTGTAGTGAAAAAACGCGAACTGGCGTACGTACATGTACAACTTATTTTAGTGCACCACTGTACTTATTTCTTGGGATGGGCCGGGCCGGGCCGGGCCTGGAATTTGAGCAGTTGGATGGGCCGGGCCGGGCCTGGGCCTGGTTTTTGACGCGTGGGCTGGGCCGGGATGGGCCGGACTATCTGGTGGGCCGGGCTGGGCCGAGATCTTCAGGCCCATGCTCATCCCTAGTGCACGCACGCACGCACACCATCAAATCGGCTGCTTCAAAAAATAACTGGATGTGGGTACATCGCATCACTTCAGCTAAAACACAAAAGTTGACCGCCTAGTCATAGCGATCATTTTCATTCTTTACATCACTATGCTACGATGCAGCAATATAGCACAACTGCCCGTGCATGCACGCACGCACTCGCACACACACACAATTATCCGCAGTGGCTTCTGTTTGTAGTTTTCTGCATGCTGTGCCATTTGCTGATAGGTCATCCTGCTTTGTATCATTTGCATGACAATTAGTTGTGCACAACTTTGGTCAATGAAAAATACATTTGTACCTATTTTCAATCCACATGCTCACATTCTATATGATGAGTGTCTCCTACTGCACTCGAGGGATTCTACCAAGCATGCTACATATGTCATACATGGTACATATGTCGTGCATGCGTGCGTGCATACGTGCATGCATGTGTGCGTGCGTGCCTGCGTGCGTGCGTACGTGCATGCATGTGTGCGTGCGTGCATGCGTGCATGCGTGTGCCTGTATAGGTTTTACGCATCGATGTTTGTCTTACGAAAAAACACTGTATTAAGGAAAAATTTGCAGGCGGCTGCAAAAAAAGGTGAATATGTGCGCTCTTTTGTTGGAGCCCCAGTTTGAAAAGAGGGGTATCAATTAAGGCATGCCTCATTTATGTATAGCCACTTATGCTTTGCAGCTGATCACTTCGTTTGCACTGTGTATAACCGACCCGCCACCGTCCCATATTCGGCATTTTTTTGTGGCTTCTCTCTCCCCAATGCCAGCAATCCTTTCCTCTCATCTATCTCTGTCTTACCATTGCCTGGCACAGCCAAGTTCCTACATAAAAATTGGCACCTTGCTAACATTTGTGGTGTGGTTGCCCTCGTTCGTTGTGTGTGTGGTTCTTGGTCGGCTCCTCGCTTCCTTTTGGCCCCCGCCTGCTCCAACACGGTTGCGTGCGTACGGCGTCGTCGTCGTCTCGCGCGCGCGCGCGCACCGCAAGCCAGCAAGACCCGGGCCCCCCCTCACCCACGGCACAAGAAAGAGGCCACCCAAACACCCACCCCCCTCTCAGCACACAAACAAAAAAAAACAACCAACACAAAACAAACCAAGGACAACAAAAGGCACCCCCCAAAAACACAAAAGACCACCTCAATACAATGTGTCATAACATCGTGCTGCGAATGCTCAGTTGAAAAGCAACAACGACGAATCTGTAATGTCTTTACAGAATTACAGACGAATCTGTAATGAGATCACAGATGGCGTTCTTCCGAATGTCTTTGGCTAATTCTGCGGCTCTAGACGGGAAGGCGTCATGGAGATGGCTATGCCATGTGGGCCATTGACAACCCCCGAGCGTTGCCTCTGCCCCCTAACCCAACAACAACAACGCTGACGCATACACCCTGGGCTGAGTCCCTGATTCACCACACATTCAGGAGGACCAAATTATCGTAACGGGAGGACCACGTACATGGCTTGGGTTGACAATTTTCATATGAACAGTTTTAGCGCGGTAAAAATTTTATGGAGGGGAAATGTTCGTGTGACACCGTCGATATCGAATGATACGTAAGGTTGCTTTCACTAGTCTGTTGCAGTTGGCGGAGGCAATGATGAGCCCCCTGTGAGGAGGCCCAGGGTTAGGCTCTAGGTCGCCACAAGTTACACACAACAGCAGCAGGAGGAGAACGGTTGATAGCCCAATAGTTTGCCAAATGGCTGGCTTAAGTGGTTTCGTAGCGTGACTCACGACATTGTGTCTACTCGCAGAGTTGACTTGTGCGATGTTTCAATTTGCACCACTTGCGGTCAACGTTCTACTTACTACTACAACTGACACACGCGCATTGCACTGGATGCTTTGCTTAGAGGCGGAATGGGTTCACTAGAGGCTCTGTTTCGTCGTGTTTGATCTTCTCCGAATCCGATCAGTGTTGGCCCATTCGCTCGACCGTAGTGAGTCTGGCGCGGACTGGAGCGTCGTTTGCCGGGCCCGCCTGGGTCTGGCCCAGATGGTAGTCGACGCCCTCCACCGACAGCACGCACTGGGACACGGTCGTCGCCGAGTAGAAGAGGTTCTTGTTGAGCAGCTTTTGAAAGCTCTCGTCGAACGCGAACCCGAAGAAGTAGCCTGGAAGACGAGAGAGAGTCACACGCAGTGCGCGGTGAACTTCCAAAATCGAGTGCACTCTCCGAGTCCAAATGGAATCTTCTAATTCATTTGAGTGCAATACATGCCGTAAATCCTCCAATAGTACTGAAAAGTGGATCAAAAGGTGGCAAGATGAGATACGCGTGGGAAAACATGAGGCTGGGGGAGTAGACTTTACCATGAACCAAGGCCAGTACGCCGTACCTACTTGATGCTGGAAATTAGTGAACACGTTGTCATCATGAGTGTGCACATCAGCGTGAATTCTTTCCAGAACTCTCGACAGCTTCCCCAACGAACCTCCGATCTGCAGGGCAGCTTCCTTTACGATCTGCTCTAGGCGCTTGACGAGTACCACGTTGCCAGATCCGGGATGGGCCCGCACGGCGGCTCTGATGATTGCCTCTTGGGTGGCACTGCAGCCGGCAGAGGCAGTCGCACTCTTCTGGGAGGACAATGGACTGGGCTTGGGAAGACTGCCCATTCTGAAAGCAGATACACGTGGACGGATCAATCAAATCACACAATAGAATGTCCACAATCCACAAACACTACGAGATGGAATTTGCTGGCGTCTGTAGTGAATCTTCGGGCTGGACCAATATCTAGGTATTGAACAGTATGTCAAACTAAGCCTTCATCTAAACTTTGTGGCCTGCCTTGGTAAATTAGGAAACAAAACAGAAGTTGTCTTGCAAAATTTAATGTGTAAACAATTATGTGTTACTATTTCACAATATCGTACTACATAACATATTACATGGCATTTGAGTTGCGAAAAAAAAACGAAATTGGATAGACCGATGTTTTTTTTAATGAAAAACGTTAAAGGCATATTCCCACCACAAGACCTTCTCTTTCATTTCATACATACCTAAAGTATCCTATTTAAACGAAGAGTTCAACTGTAAACCGAGTAGCACGGGAACGCAGTCTGTGTACCTGCGGTACGTGTAGACTCCGAGCCGCTTGCGGAAGAAGCTGAGGTCGATGAAGAAGCACTCGTCTTCCGGCCTCTTATTGAAGTCGGGCTCGCCCAGCTCGAGGTTGTCGGCCAGTGGGAACCCGCCCTCCTTATCCGGCGTGGAGCTGCCCGTGGAGGAACCGGCCTGGGCCACCACCGCCATGGCAAGGTACGCCGCTGAACAACGCGCCATTGGAAATCTCACCTGCCATAAATGCTCCAATGAACGCCCCCCTTCCCTCCAATGAACGCCCAGGGTAGAAGGTAGGCTGAGAAAAGGGACGCCCACTCTCCAATGAACGCACAGGGGCGTGCCTTAGAACACAGTTATGCAATGATATGCTTGTCAAAACAGGTATTGTCACGCGGTATTCTACGTTTGGTTCTTGTATATTGCCTGTACGCACTAGAACAGCTATTGTGTAGCCACTGCAGAAGACGATTTGCGTCAATAACTGTACATGTTTAACTAATGACTATTGGGTCTGCACAGCATTGTTGCAACGCCATTTAGTAGTTGAGTTTATGAACGCCCCCTCCCCCAATGAACCCCCCCCCCCCCCTCCAATGAACGCCCACGTTTGAGGGCGGGTTGAGAAATAAATGCCCAAGACGTTGATTGGGGATTTACGGTATCTTTGATTCTCTCCACTTCCAGGAACGCTGCTGCTTCTTTCATTCATTTAGTGTGCAATCTGCGGGCAATGCACCCAATGAACAGACCAATTAACCATCACCTACGAGTAACTCTCTTGAGAGGCGATTTACTACATGGCCACCCTCGGTGCGGTTTCCCTCCACCCAATGAACGCCCTGGGCGTTCATTGGAGGGGGGCGTTGATTGGAGGGGGGGGGGGGGCGTTCATGAACTCAACTACTAAATGGCGTTGCAACAATGCTGTGCAGACCCAATAATCGTTAGTTAAACATGAAAATTGCACAGTTATTGGTGCAAATCGCCTTCTGCAGGGGCTAAACAATAGCTGTTCTAGTGCGTACAGGCAATATACAGTACCCATATGTAGAATACCGCTTGACAGTACCGGTTTTGACAAGCATATCACTGCATAACTGTGTTCCAAAGCACGGCCCTGTGCGTTCATTGGAGGGGGGCGTTCTTTGGAGGATTTACGGTATGAGTAAGTATCCTCCAAGTAGCCCCCCCCCCCCTAAAGAAGAATAATTTACATACGATTTGTGATGGTGATCACATACCGTGTATACCATAAGTCGCAAGACTCCAACTCCATTGCAGAGTCCTACTGTATATGCACTGTACCAGGTGCAGCAACACTCACTCTCGTATTTCTCTTCTGCGTATTCTCTCATTTCGGCAGCCACCGCAACCGTCTCGTATTTGTCGACGATTCTCGAGATGTCCTTGACGCACGCCGGACTGCCGACTAAAAGCTGCTGCTGCCTCCACCACGTGGAACATGTTGCGTTCTGTCTGACAAAGGCCAGGCAGGCAAGCGACCACCATACCATTGTGCACCGCTCTACTTCAGATTTTGGGCAAGAAGCAATTTTCAAAAAGTCGTTCTTTACTCTCAACTTGTGAGGTTGAAGAGACAAGCATGTAATTTGTCCATACAAAGCCCCTTTCAATAGTGCCCGGGCATGGAGAGCCTAACTAACACTATAGTGCCCCAGAACGACGACTATTTTGTTATGGTACATCCACCGCACGCGTGTACATGTTGAGCCAACGAGCCATTTAGTATGAAGTTGCTGTACCAATGATTCCCATGTACCAAAAACAAGAAGAACGTACGCCTAATGCAGGCCTCTGCAAGCATGGCACCGAGCAACACCAACGCGAAAGCCCACTTCATGTTCGAAAGACGGTTTGCGACAGTATCCTCAGTACACGATTGGTACAGTTGGGAAGCGACTACTTCCAGATAGTGCGCCCATCGTCTACGCAACCGCTATTTGAACGGACTTATCGCATACCCGCGGATACTCCCAAAATCCGTTAGCCTAACGCATGTGGGCGGCGGTTAGCCTAACGCATGCCTGCGTCCCTGTTGAACGTGTACACTTCTTATTGCTTCCTCTCTGCGGCGTGCGTCACTGGGTCTCAAACAAGCTGCGGCCTTCCCGCTATCATCCGGCGCTCCCTTCCCAATTTCATGAACGTCGTACATGTATATTGACCTTCACAAACCACGTACAAACTTAGTACAACCGAGGTCACATATGTAATGTCTACCGTATCTGCGTTTCCCTTCCAGTCCCTCCTTACGACCTTACGACCCCTGGTTGAGCGCGCGCGGTATGCAAATACCTGTCGCATTTGGGTAGTGCACCACGCGGTGCGTTTTCGAATGGGCGGTGGCCATCTTGCCGTACCGGAAACCCTATAATTAGCCCCCCCCCGGTGGTCGAAAACAGCAAAATGTTCGCCTGCGGCGCCGTTTATATTCGTTAATCGTCGAAAATGGACTGATTAGGTGTCCAAACCACTGCCAAAATGGCCCAACATCCAAAAAGTTCAACAGGGTTCCTCCCTTCTGCAAAATTCCCCCCCCCCCCTCAGAAATTTTTTTCTGGATCCGCCAGTGGAAGGCGCTACAGACAAAGGCGCTAAGACCATAGGGTTAGCCACCACTATCTTCTGACGTTTGAGCGTAACTTTCTTGGCTATTCTACAGGCGTCATGTGCAAACTCATTCTCAATGACTTCTTGGTTAGAGCTGTTTAATAGCATTAGGGGCTGAGTCGTAGACGATTCCCTTCATGATGCCCCAAATGGAGAAGTAAGCAACGAGAATGACATCTGATGACCTTGAAGGCCAATAAATCACCCTTTCAATCATTCAGTCAAAAAATTGAGGTGCTTTCGATGTTACACCAAAACAGTTCATTTCAAGCATCAAATAAGCTGCAAATTATCGTGTATCTAAGTAAACCATTCAATACAAGTGCATGAAAATTCAACAATTATTCAACTGGATACCCCAATGATTCAGCCGTTCTCTCGTGTCGTCCAGCAGGCAGTGAGAGAGCGTCCATGCTTTTCCCAAGGCTCATTCGCCAACACGACGCTCTGCCTCTGAGCTAGCACTCGCTCTTGTATGCAACGCTTTTTAGCGCCTCTGTCTGTAGCGCCTTCGTCGTGCCACGCCTCCGACCCTCCTCTCCCCCACTTAGAAAAACCCGGTTAGGTACATGTACGCATGAAACGGCTTGCTGACTGGCGAAATGAATGACCAGTGTGTGTGTGTGTGTGTGTGTGTGTGTGTGTGTGTGTGTGTGTGTGTGTGTGTGTGTGTGTGTGTGTGTGTGTGTGTGTGTGTGTGTGTGTGTGTGTCGAAACTAAAAACCGACTAAATGCTCCTGTAAAGCTATCTTTGGTGACTTCTGACTGTGTTGGTGAAACGAACAAACCAAAACGTGGAACGTATGGCCCAAACGTCGCTGTATCGTTGCGCCCTGGAGCCCCAATCATCCACCAGCTTAGCCTGACTATTGTTGGCAGATGATTGGGCTTCAATGATGCGCAACAGTTCATAGTGCTGATGATGACTGACTGGGGATTGCTTGCACTTTTTTTTGGTGTCTGGTGTAGATATTACTTGGTCATTCGCGCCAACAGCAATCTGCAGCTACAAGGCATCAATAACAGAGGTTTTAAAGCGACGATTAATGGCAAATTAACCTAGACACACTCAAATAGTGTTTACATAGCGAAATTACATTTACATTCGAGCGAGACGTGGCTGAACATATGTATACGGTACTGTATCATATACAGCGCGTCTACGGCTTTCGCATTTCTTTCTCTGACGTTATTGTTTTCATTGAATGCACACAAACGTGCAGCGCCACAGCATGAAACTAGAAACGCACTAGCGGATTTGCATTGGAACGGCCGATGACACTGATAACAACAAAGCGCATTTGACTCATACCCTCGAATGAAGGGAGCCACTCTGCTGACAGATACGTGCGTCATACATTCCGACAAGCCTCTGCGCGCCTCCTCCCAATCCCCCTCGGCACTCGAATCGAATCTCTTCGGCACTCCCTTCAGCCGCTTCACTTCAGCCGCACTGTCAAACGACGTAAAAGAGCCAATTCGGCCACGAAACCTCACTACACCTGAAAAACTGAGAAAGAAAAAGAAAAACAAGAAGAAAGTGATCCAAGCCAAAGATGAAGCTGCTTGTAGGGGCACTTATGGCAGTGGTACTGGCACCCGCATTGACCTTCGACCTTGGAATGTTGCAGTCGTTGCTGCCACTGCAAGCCAGACAGTTGCAGTCCAAGCTGCTTCTGTCGAGCAGCGTTCAGTCGCTGCTGCCAATCTCAAGCGGGAAGTTCGCGAAGGGTCCTACTCTTGGCTCGTGCCAGAGCTGTGTGCGCAGCGTTAACGAAGTGCGCGCCAACCCGCCGTCTGAGGAGGAAGTTGCGAAACAGATCCAGAAGGCACGACTAATCTGCCCCACACTGGGCCGCGACCTGAAGTCGGGCTGCGAGCGCCTCGTGCCCAGATGGTTCGCGGCCGTAAAACGCTTTCTCGACCAAGACCTGACATCCCAGCAGCTCTGTGAGAAGGTCCAGTCGTGCCAGTGCTCCTGTACGGAAGGTGGCGGTGGCGATATCGAGCAGGCGGATGTATGTAGTTTGCCGTTGTCGGCTATCCGCCTCAGGTGGGCGGTGTCCAGTGGGAGCCGACGAATGGCTGAGTCGCCTCGAGCAGTGGCCGCTCGTCTGTCGTCGCCGCCAGATCCAGCACCGCGCACACGCTCTCTGCCGACACCGAGCGGATGAGGCGGTCGCGCGCGCGCGCCAGCGACACAACGCCCTCCGCCGGGTATCTGCTACGGCACAATGGGGAATCGTCGACCATCGATCGACAACAAACGATCATCCGTCCGCAAGAGACTGACATTTGAGAGAATGTGTGACTAGGGGCCCTAGGAGACAAGGGGCCCTACTAGCCAATAGATTGTCATCGGCTGTGTGGATGTCAACCAAGCTTCAAGATCAAGCTCATTTTCATTTTCATTTTTCAAGCTTCATTTTCACGCTTTAATCTCATCTCAAATCCTATGATCAATTAATTGCTCGTAGATAAAATTCCTCAATGCGTCGAAGACAATTCAAATTCCAAGTCGCTAACGACTCAGCCCACAGCTCCACTGGTCTTCCTTGCTACCTTGCTTGCATTTGATACCGACCTGAAATTTAAATTTAAAAATTAAACTCAAATACCGTAAACCCTACGATTAGCCCCCTATAATTAGCCCCCCTATAATTATACACCCTCCTAAGACCACTTTGAGTTTATTAGCCCCCCCCTATAATTACACCCCCCCTCCCTAAATGGACCATCGTCTGAAAGGCGAAATTTGCTATGTCTGGGTGTATGTATGGTCGCGTATGTGTATGTATGCATGTACGTGTATGTGCATGTGATACTGTGTGCGAGTGTGCTAGAGTGTACCAACGTGTGTGCTCCGCGTCTTTTCCCTTAAAAATCGCCTCCTTGCGCCTTTTCGCCCACAAACCTTCCCACACATCGACACTTCCAGTTTATAAGCCCCCCCCCCTATAATTAGCCACCCCCCTATAATTATACACCCTCCTAGAGCTCGAACGAAAAAATTAGCCCCCGTGGGGCTAATTATAGGGTTTACGGTATGCAAATTTTCACACGTACAACGCCGAACGCGGCGACGACATCGTGATAGGCGACTTTGCTGTAGTCGTTGCTTGGTAGATGCATTCGCTGCTTCATGTGTGCGAGCGCTTTCAGCGTTAGCTCGGCACCCTGAGTGTGATTTTTACGAATAGTATTTGATCAGTGATCATTGCATTGCTGCAACGATAATAGCGGTTGAAAAGTAAACCGCCACGCCAAAGGTACTGTACATCTATTCCAGTAACATTTTTCTTCTTGGTAGTTACAGTGTGACAAAATTGGTGCTCTACGCAAATATGCGGCTACAGTATACCTGCTGGAAACTGGTAAACTTGCTCCAATAGCGGGTGTTGGCAATGTAGAAAATGTCGAACGCCGTTTTGATACTGCCGATCTTGTTGGACAGCGTGTAAAACATCTGAAATGGTACCATCTATGCGTGTACGTCTCGTTACTGTCCGTGTTTATGCTTTGTCCTTACTAGCTGCTTCAACTCAGGACTCCTGTTTGCAAAGTGCTCCAAAATGGTTCAATATCAATATTTTCATGTTCTCAGTGATGACTCATCATCAATACAATGTGTCATAAAATCGTGCTGCGAATGCTCAGTTGAAAAGCAATGACGAATCTGTAACGTGCTGCAGCAAAAAGCCAAAGGAAGTCAACCAATACAACCAATGCACTTCTGCAATACAGAAAAACGTTCCACCTTTTTTTGGTGTAACTCTTTATTCAGGAATTACATACCGGTATCCTTCAATTGTACTAATTGGGGCAAAACGCAATTGTTGGGACCGCGTCCACTGCATCTAAAAATGTGAAGCCTAAGCCTAAGTGAAGCCTAAGCCTAAGCAAAGCCTAAGTGAAGCCTAAGCCTGAGCATAAACATATGCCTAAGCATAAGCTTGGACTAAGCCTAAGCAAAGCCTAAAATTATGAAAATGTTCATCAGATGCAGTGGACACAGTGGACGCTGATGCAACAACTGTTTGTAGCCCAAATTGGGCACTATACCATCTTGAGCAGACACACCATAACCCTTAATTAACCACCTTGGGGCTAATTTTTCAAATTGGCCTATAGGAGGCAGCTACATTGTAATTGCACTGGGCTAATTATGGCAGGTCCTAATAATTGGTTTTACTTTGGGAATAGCTTACTATTTGCTTGAATTATGAGGTTATTTTCTTGATCAGCATGGCTGCTTACACTTGCCCAATCCACCCAGCACAATGCATATCATATCAATCATATCAATAAGGGGGACCCTTTTTGGGTGTCACCGGGTGTCACAATCCTGGGTGTCACCAGAGCCTAAAAGCAGGAGCCTAAGCCTAAGCAAAGATTTAGCCTAAGCGAAGCCAACGCGAAGCCTAAGTGAAACCTAAGCGAAGCCTAAGCAAAAGCCTAAGCCTAAGCCTAAGCAAAGCCTAAAACTAAGAAAACAGGAATGCGCAATTTGTGCCACATGCTCAAGGATTATGCAACCTTTCTCAAATTCAGCCCCTAAATAATGGTGAAATGTTCCAAGCAAGCTACACACAAAATTTCAGCTCAATCCATCCAGTGCAACTAACCCTCTGGACTGTATTGCAGACAAACAGACAAAGTGCTTTGGCAATACAAGTTTTTATTGCATTAACACCTGTAAGATAAAACAAAAAAAAGATAATAAAAAAGTAAGAAGTTTTCTTCATAACACAAACACATGCAAAACAAAAAAAGCAATAAACAAAAAAGTTGCAATTTTCTGTGGGAGAGGTTTGATCCCAGGACCTCCAGCATAGTAACCACTACACCATAAGCACTACACCACTGATCTGTGCTGAACTGCTTTCTAAACACGTCTGATAAGTCAGAAAGTGCAACTCTCTGTGCTGCATCGCACACAGAAACTAACAACACAACGAAACTAACACAGAAATAATGAATCTACTGTAGAAGAAGATCCTACTGTATCTTTGGATTACTGTAGCAGATTGGAAAATGAATAGCTGATTTGTGACCAGCATTGTCAATTACATATTCTCATGCTGTTTTGCACCCCCAATTTGCAACATTAACCATTCAAAAACTGCATATTCAATGTGCTGTGTCTTTGTATTATGGTACCACATTGGAAAATGGATGTGATATTCATGATCAGCATGGTTGATTACATATGTCCGAAGCAGTAGAAAAAGATACCACTGTATCCTTGGATTACTGTAGCAGATTGGAAAACGAATGGCTGATTTGTGATCAGCATGGTGGATTACATATGTTCATGCTATTTTCACCCTCAACTGGCAACATAAACAATTTGCAATTTGCATATTCAATGTGTCATATCTTGTGATTATGGTATTGCACTGGAAAATGGATGTGAGATTTGTGATCAGTATGGCCTAATTTTTTACTGCATTTTACATTTTTATGTGGTTACTGCATGAAAATTGAACACAAAAATTGTGCACTATAATAGCAATCACATAAACATGCTGCACACAAGTTTCAGCTCAACAGCTGCTGCCACGATTGAGAAAAGACGATTGAGGAATGTCTCCTATGGTATACTGCAGTGGATACTGTATTTAAATTAAATTTTAATAGTGCACTATAATTGCAATCACATGGACATGCAGCACATCAAGTTTCAGCTCAAAAGCTGCTGCCATGATTGAGAAGTAGATACTGTATGCAAATTCAATTTTAATGGTGCACTATAATAGCAATCACTTGGACATGCAGCACATCAAGTTTCAGCTCAACAGCTGCTGCCATGATTGAGAAATAGCAGATTGAGGAATGTCTCTGATGGTATACTGTAGTGGATACTGTATGCAAATTAATTTTAATAGTGCACTATAATAGCAATCACATGAACATGCTGCACACCAAGTTTCAGCTCAACAGATGCTGCCATGATTGAGAAATAGCAGATTGAGGAATGTCTCTGATGGTATACTGTTGTGGATACTGTATGCAAATTAAATTTTAATAGTGCACTATAATAGCAATCACTTGGACATGCTGCACCCCAAGTTTCAGCTCAACAGCTACTGCCATGATTGAGAAATGGCAGATTGAGGAATGTCGCTGATGGTATGCTGTAGTGGATACTGTATGCAAATCATATTTTAATTGTGCACTGTAATAGCAATCACATGGACATGCTGCACAGCAAGTTTCAACTCAACACCTGCTTCTTGGAATGAGAAATGGCAGCAATGGTATATGGTAATGGATACTGTATGCAAATTTGATTTGGGCAGTGCACCATGATAGCAAACATGTGGACATGCTGCACACAAAATTTCAGCTCAATCCATCCAGCACAACTCTCTGTGCTGCATTGTTGCAAAGCTCCAATGATGGGAGCCATTGGTTATGGTGTGGCGCAAATTCAAAATATGTTTTGCTATTTTTAAAATTTTGGCTATTTTTCAGCTATCACAAGCAACACCCAAAGCTATGTCAAAAGTAATCAACTCAATCCATCCAGCACAACTCTCACAATCACGTTGCAGACACACGATGTGCTTTTATAACAATGTGATAGACATATTGATTGTGCTGTATCTCGTGATTACAGTATCGCATTTGAAAACGGATGTGATATTCGTGATCAGCGTGGTCGATTACATATATCCCTGTCTGATTTGACATGGAATCCTCACGTTTAATGTGATCAATACTGGTTACTGTATGGCGCAAATTCAAAATAATTTTTGATTTGGCTATTTTTCAGCTATCACAGGCAACACCCGATGCTGTAGCAAAAACAATCAACTCAATCCAAGCAGCACAACGCTTGGGGTCGCGTTGCACACAGACAGACATTGTGCTTTAGTAATATAGATTATAGCAGCTTTGCATTATTGCATCGCTAGCAGGCTGGGAAATCAATGTTAGCAGACATACACTGTAGCAGAGTGCTGAAAGGTTTACCTTTCCGTTTACGTTACAAAAACCAACGTGATATCCAATGCGAATTAATTGAGAGCCGCAGGGTGAAGTTATCGTATATCACCTTGTTGTAAATTCCGCTCGTCAAATGCACGTTTTGCCCTTTGTAATCCCTGACGTGGTCAATGGATCGCTTGTCACAAGGAGGGTTGTCCATGCATCTGAACGGTTCGGTGCGTGCGTGCGTGCGTGCGTGCGTGCGTGCGTGCGTGCGTGCGTGCGTGCGTGCGTGCGTGCGTGCGTGCGTGCGTGCGTGCGTGCGTGCGTGCGTGCGTGCGTGCGTGCGTGCGTGCGTGCGTGGGCGCGCGCGTGCCGGTGCGTGCGTGCGTTCCGGCGCGTGCGTGCGTGCCGGTGCGTGCGTGCGTGCGTGCGTTCCAGTGCGTGCGTGCGTGCGTGCGTACCTCAACGAGCGACCTCTAGCCGGCTTGGTGACGTCATAGCCGACGCCCCACTCAAAGTTGTCGTTGTCGTAGCCGCGGATGTACGCCTCTACGGTCTTGCCTAAGAAGTCGGTTTAATGTATGTAGGTACCGTAGGCGCGTGCGTATGGCCTAGTTAGTGGCAGAGAATCGGCCTCTTGCGCGCGCGGTTCTGGGTTCGATTCTTGATGGATCCACTAGATCGGGGACTTCACTCTCAATGGATTTTCGCGTGCCGTCGCTGCCCTAGATTACAGATGGCGTTGTTCCGAATGTCTTTGGCTAATTTATGGGGCTCTAGACGGGGAGGCGTCAACAACAACAACAACAACAACAACAGCAAGTGCGTGCTTGCGTGCTCACAGACCGGACGTACGCACGTACACGCACGCACTGACAAACAACGGACCTCCCATATCGGAGAAGGCCTCGTTCATTCCACCCGACTGGCCCTTGTACAGAAGGCCAGAGGACTCAGAAGTCACTCCATGAGAGACCTACATACGGTAGTTTAATTTGCATATTCACTACACCATCTATCGATACTATCGTCTATCAATGAAGGTTTGTTATTGGCAGTTGGACATGGTCTGAGACAGAACCCTTATTTATACACGTAAATCGTAAGATGTTCAAATGAGCAGGATACAGTAATATTGTCATTTAAAATACAACAGATACAGTATACCTCGTGCGCTACCACGTCCAGGCCGCTGGGCAGCGGATAGAAGGATCTGCGGCCATCGCCAAAGTATGCCGCTTTGTAGAGTGAAGCGTAGCCAGCATTGTCTTCGCCAATCTGGAAAGCGCATAGAACTGCTGTACTGTCTTCCTTTGAAATTTTGATGCTAAAACCATGTACCGTATGTGACTTTTGCTACTGTCTTTGGCACGTACGCGAAGGCGAACTTACGAACGCACGCACGCACGCACGCACGCACGCACCGACGCCCGCACGCACCGACGCTGGAACGCACGCACTCACGCACGCACTCACGCACGCACTCACGCGCGCACTCACTCACGCACGCACTCACGCACGCACTCACGCACGCACTCACGCACGCACTCACGCACGCACTCACGCACGCACTCACGCACTCACGCACGCACTCACGCACGCACTCACGCACGCACTCACGCACGCACTCACGCACGCACTCACGCACGCACGCACCGACGCACGCACGAACGCAACGCACCAAGTAGTGCGCTTTGAGCACCAGCTGGGTTTTCCAGGGCGCCTTGCCGTAGTAGGCCGTGTACATGTCATGCGTGTTTTGACCGTACACCAAGAGGTCATTGATAGGGCTGTAGCCGTAATTCACCTAAAGAAACAAATCAGGGTGTACGCGGCAGCGTACAACCCTAATATGTGACGACTTCTGCAATGCGGCTTTTTGAATATTCAGTCGCTCATCACTCTTGATTGCCTGAACGGACTGTGGCGAATGATAGCTCAAAAGAACCGCCTTCTAGACCGGAATCGAATAAGCCGTCCCGCGTTTCGGTACTCGAGCGTATTAACACGAAACTTCCGAAAATGTTCCGAAAAAGTGGTGTTTTTTTTTTCCTGTTCTGCACACACTTTTTGGGGCGCCGCTCTGGAACGCCTCAGTCGATTGGGACAAAACTTGGCGTGAGCACGCGGTATATGATGGCAACTTTGTGACCGCAAGAAAAATTTATCTAGGTGCTACGGATCTAGAGTTAAGGCCGATTTAGTAATTTTTTGGAACATAGTCGTTTTTTTTTGGCCAAAATGCGACAGGAGTAAAAGTCGAAAAAAAGCCGAGTAAACCCCCAAATGTTATTTGATTTCCGTAAACAGCTTTGCAAAGAAAGTCTAAGACGCTTGCATGACATTTGAAATTCTCACCACATAATGAGATATTGGCAACCAAAATTTCGCAAATTTCGACCAAAAAAACTTTGTCAGCTATAGGCGCTTCAACCGTTTGTGGCAGAGCTGTTCTGCAATGACGAAAGTTAATCGTCCAGACTTGGAATAGGTTACTTTCGACAAATGGGAGCGCTCCGATGCCCGTGTCTCTGTCAGCCCTCTTCGAAAGGCCATTTTTTAGGTGTTTTGTTCCAAAAGTTTGTTAGCTATAGACGCTTCGACCGTTCGTCGCAGAGCTGTGCTGGAATGATGAAAGTTACTCGTCTGGACCTGGAATAGGTCACTTTCGAGAATGGGAGCGCTCCGATTTCCATGTTTCGCAGCTCGACCCTCTTGGCGCACCCCCATTTTGGGCAAAATTTGGAACTATGATCGTGCATTATTTTTCATTTCCTGAACGAATTCTGGCGCGTGATAGCTCAAAAGAAGCGCATTCAAAGGGGCAATCGATTAAGTCATAACACGCTTCCATACGCTTGTGCATTACCGGGAAGTTTTTGGAGATGGCAGGACCCACTTTACATAACAAGCTTCTTTGTTCGTCGCCCCCACTCGCGCCTGCATCAATTGGACGGAAACCTCGCAGGCATCTATGCTCCACATCAAAAAATGAAATCGCCGGAGGGACTCTTGCTACATGCCAGCTATGGTTTACTGGGCACATTCTTCTTTTTACCATGTTCCCTAAATCAAGAGGTCGCTGGTTCGAATCCCAGTAACCCCTGCCTGTGCCTTTGCACGTGTCCCCTTGGGAAACCCATCAGCGTTGCTTTACTGCAGTGTCTCCAGTCCATTCCACATTTTTGTCTCTTTTCTAGGTTCTTTTACCAGAATTTTGGTAATTTTTTGAGCTGGGAAAAATATTTATGGACGAATGCTCGCTACAGCCCCTGATACATAAAAATGACACATCTGCACACCCGCACGCACGCGCGCGCACGCACGCACGCACGCACGCACGCACGCACGCACGCACGCACGCACGCACGCACTCACGCACGCACGTACGCACGCACGTACGCACGCACGCACGCACGCACGCACGCACGCACGCACGCACGCACGCACGCACGCACGCACGCACGCACACACGCACGCACGCACGCACAATGTGTACAGTGGTACACGCTTTTCATAAGCTTTATGGTGCAACACTGAGCATGCGTCCGTTCTGGTCTGCTGCTGTGGGTTTTTGTATGTGTGTGCGTGCGTGAGTTTTTGATTAATCTTTCTTTTACGAAAAAACACTGTATTAAGGAAAATTTTGCAGGTGGCTGCAAAAAAAGGAGAATATGTGACGCTCCTTTAGGCCCAGTTTGAAAAAACGCGGTATTAAAAGTAGCCACTTCATCAGATGATCAACTTCAGTTTGGACAAACCGTGTATAATCGAACCAAGCGCAGCAACACGTCACATATTCGGCGTTTGTTGTGCGAGCCATCGTACACAGCCACAAAACTACCACTATCAATCCACCCTCACAAACTCTTTCATCTCTCTGACGATGCGCATCATTCATTAGGCATCGTATGGATGGACAGGGCACACAGCCAAAGATTCTGCATAAATAATTTCGCTACCCTGCCCATCTTAAATTTTTAATATGTGGCTTGCCCTTACAGTAAGTGATATGCACCATCAATTCACGATCTTGAGTACCAAGTACATTGTATACCCTACATTCAATCTTCGATTCTCGTTCATCTTTGTTCCGCTTCTGTTAGCCTGTGCCTATGGACGGACGGAACTGCCATCTGTAGACGTCCAGTCAAGGACAAGGCCCGCTCTCGTCTCTGAGTCCAAGGAATGAAAGGCCTCGGTCCTCATGCAGCCTGGACTGCCTTTCCAGTGATCCAAGCGAGCACAACAAACGCCGAATATGTGACGTGTTGCTGCGCTTGGTTCGATTATACACGGTTTGTCCAATTGAAGTTGATCATCTGATGAAGTGGCTACTTTTAATACCGCGTTTTTTCAAACTGGGCCTAAAGGAGCGTCACATATTCTCCTTTTTTTGCAGCCACCTGCAAAATTTTCCTTAATAGAATTATTTGTTGTAAGTGTTTCGATTCTCGTGATTGCGGTCCAGAAATGGGGCTTGTCAGACTTGAGACTCTAGTTGGTGTCTGATGACGCAATGATTTTACTCGGCAAATTGAAAACGAAGTTCCAATGCTGTTCTTTAGACGATTTCGAACGCTCGATCCTGTTGGAACGTTCGTAGGGTATACGTACCAATCTGTTGAAATTGGCGTAGCAAGGGAATTGAAAGGCCTTGGAGTATTTAGTGGGCTCCCCGGTGTTTTCGTTGTCCACCACCCGCACGGCTGCTGTTTCGGTGGAGCACATTCCGGTTTCCATGTCCGTTACGTGCATCTTGCCGCCGCGATAGAGCTGGAATTGCTTTGCAGGATGTCGGTTGAGAAAGATGCATACCGGTGTATGTTCCACATGAAAATTGTCTCCACGCACGCACGCACGCACGCACGCACGCACGCACGCACGCACGCACGCACGCGGCACGCACGCACGCCAGCACCTTGCCCATCTTGATGTTGCCGCCGGGCCCGGACGCTCGAGCCACCTTCTTCGAGTGAACTCCTTCCCAGTGGTCGACGACGTTTCCTGAATTTTAATTTCACTAATCGGTTCTGCACTTCCAGAACTGATTAACTGTGGTATTCATACTATGGTACTTCTATATAAAAAGTGTCCATACTGTTCAAGGATGCATTCTCTGACGGTGTTCTCGTCTTGAGAAAAAGAGAACACTACAACAGAACAGCTCCACGCTGGAGGTAATAAATAATAGGGCTTTAGTAGGAAGCTCATTTGCTGGACGGATAGCTCAGGGGTAGAGCATTCGGCTGCAGTCCGAGAGGTCGCCGGTTGAACGGCATCCATTGTGTGCGAACCAGCGCGCAAAAAGCAGTAGCAACTAGCAACGGGCTCAAAGCGGGCAAACAATAGGGCAGATTCCTGCTCCGTCCTTGTCTTTTTTGTGCTTTTTGTGTCTTTTTTGTGCTTTTTCTTTGCGTTGGTTTATCCATAGAAAGCGGTTACATCAGCTGTGCAAGTTCCAGACATAGCGGAATACCTGCGCTAAAGCTGTAAACTGTTTCTGAGCAATTGATAACCACAGCATCGGTGACTTTGATCCGACTAGCCACTACAACTCAGGACACCCGCTACAAAGTGCTCAGAAGTGGTTCAGTATCACTACGCCTGATCATTAGAGCCATCATGCATTATTGGTGCCAGAAATGATAAATCTGTATAGCAATGCTACGTAAAACGACTGGAACTCAAATGACGCACTTTCGTGCACACCATAAATCATAGGTGTACCTGGGTAGTAGAGGTACATGTCACACCCCCCCCCCCAGCTTCGGTCAATCCTGCACGAAAAGTCCGACCACTCCCCTCTCTTCCATCTTTGGTCCAACCTGCACTGACTGCAGGCACTTATTCGTCAGGCCTGTGACCAGTATTGATTGACCGAATATCAAAAATTTTGCCTGCGGCGCTGTATTTTACGCACCTACAGAACATTTTGGTGTCTCTCGAGCGCGTTTTCGGCCAAGAATGAGCGGCGACCATTTGGGGCAATGGAAGTACCTAAATTTGGGGGCAGAGTACCGTAATTTTGGAAAAAAGAGAGTAGACTCACAATTCGGGGGCAATCTAAGTAATTCAGGGGGCAAAACGCAGTAAGATTTGGGGGGGGGGGGCAAAATGAAAAAAAATCCTTAAATTCCTAGTACGGTGTACGCATTACTGTACGCGTACGTATACGGCGCCACGCCAGTGTCCTGTAAAACTCCCAACTCATGTTAGTTTGCAAAGTTACGGCTACTTTCACAAAAATTCCATTTCCCAATTCCCAACTTCCGTACCCTGGGCGTCTGTGACCACGTTCGGGATGTGCAGCGTCGCGGCGTTGCGGTTGTGGAGTTCCATAAAATAGCCGTAGGTCACTTCCGCTGTCTCGGAGTCGACATAGACCACCCGGCGCACCCTTCCTTCCCCGTCGGCCGACAGTTTTAGTTGCGCTCGGGCGGCAGCTGCCGCCGCATCGGCACTGACGAATGGAGCGGACGCGAACGGCTGAGCGGTGTGGGAATGATTAATTCAAGAATGTGGCGGAATCATTGCACTTGTGAAAGTACGGTAGCTAGATGGAAAGTGGTGCAAGCAATGCAGACGTACGTACACCACCTGTAGCACACCCCCCCCCCCTTATGCTTGATAACGGTAAGTGCGTATGCAGCTTGGTTCCTGGATTGTAGAAGGTAGCTACCGTATACCTCCAAGGCCTCGTTCAATCCCTCCGCGACGATGGCGTTGTAGATCGTTGCGTGGACCGCAGATCCGTCTGTGATGTGCACGACTGCGCCGTAGCCGAAAACTTCCACCTAAAAGTACGCACCGCTTCTTTGCCTGTGCGTCCAACACCAGTGCGTGCGTGTTTAAATCGCTCGTTTGATGTGCACCAATTACCGCAAATCCTCCAATAGAGGCCCCCTCCAATAGTGCCCCCCCGGGGGGCAAGTCAATTTCAAATTTGCGCCAATATCAAATTTTGAATGCTACCCAGTTGCATTCAAAGTGCATGCATGCATGGTGTGTGATCATGTTTGCAATACACGTATTTCAACTAAACTTTTAAATTCCGGATACCCGTGTGCATTTTAAGGCATTTTAATGTTAAATTTTGCTGCAAACTTGCGCGAAAATCTGACGAAATTAATAGTGCCCCCCTCTTGAGAGACATTGAAACAATAGTACCCCGGGGGGCACTATTGGAGGATTTACGGTATGTGCAGTTTGCCCAAAGACAGACGCAATGAAACGCGTACTACTCTACAAACAAGCACCATACATACCAACAAACAGCATAAAAGTGCGCAATAAACGTACATATACACTGCGTCCACTGTAGATAGTGCAAAGAACCACTCATACGTTGAGCTAGCATGAATACGCAAATTAAAATAGTACAGTACCCCGTTGTACAGTTGCTGCACCCGGATGGTCGTGCCGTCGGCGGCTTTGCTTTCATCTGTCTTTTCGAAAGTGACGCCGTCGACGGAATCTTGACTGATCTGCGTTTCAATTTGAAGATAAGTTTGAAAATAAAGTTTAATCAAACGTCACAGGTACAGAACGTTGTCGAAGTTAGAATTGGACAAAAATCGGTTTCGAGTTTCGGTTCCGATTGACTCAAATTCTTCATTTTTCATAATTTAGTAAAAATTCACCAATTTCTGTCCGATCGCCGCGTCATGAATCTGCGCCAGTCTGCCAGTGAGTCGGCTGAACCCATTCTCTCTGAGGACGTCATTAATTCTGCTGATTTGCGCTTGCTTCTTCGCCGCTATCCCACAAGCAAGCACCAGCGTGTAAACAACCGCTGCGCGCATGCTGCCTCTTAGCTCGTTTGCTTCGCTCGTAACTTCCCGCTTAGCTACTAGAGCTAGCAAGTGGAGGAGAGGCGCGCAGTATATTAGCTGCCGCCAAGACAGAAGAAGGCACAAGACACAGAGGGGAACTGATAAACGATAAGCAGCTACCGAAACTGAGTTCTACGAATGCGCGAAACAAAGAGACGCTGAAATTGCTTGTGTTCCATGAAAGACTGCGGACGTTGCGGATGGCGGCCGGTGCACTCTGGGTACGCATGGTCGGTCCGTTGCAAGCTCGATCCTTCGAAAGACCTGAAATACACCTGAAACTGCCCCCCCCCAGAAAAAAAGAAGGTATACCGCACACAACCGCTATATTCATTCCATAGTGCTGATTTTGTTGGACTGTTTGGGTTGCGCTCCACAATATTGGAAAGGAAACGCAAAGTGTCAGCTCTTTTGCAGTCAGAAAATGCACAAAATGAGCTACAGTACGTATGTAGATTCCATGACAAGCCTAATTACAAATTATTAACCTGTATTCAATGTGTATTTGCATGTTACGCATTGCGTCATGCAAATATTATTTGAAACAAAACTGTGTCAACAACACGCTGTCGATGAATGCATTGTTTGCATGCTGACCAACGAGTTGTAGTAAATCAGCTAGACGTAGACGTTGATTGATAAATTCTCGTTCTAAAAAAAAAGCTACTACTTATATCAGAAAAAGAAAGCTTTTGTTTCAGTCCTGCTACAATTGCGCAAATAGAGAAGGTAGTTTATGTGATGATTCTGAGACTTGGACTGTTGTCTATAATTTTGTCGACAGCTACCAACGCTGTCGTCGACGACAGGACTGTCGACTTCGAGTGGTGCTTCCTTGGGGCTGTCGACGTCGACATCCCGACAGCTGCCGGCAGAAGCTCGTCAGAACTTCGGCAGCCGTACCCCACAAGATGCCAACGAGGGCTGTTCGACGAAAACTCGACTGTCTGCTTCGTCAGACTGCCGCCTGTCGACAGAGCGCCGCCCCGCATTGCCGAACTCGGCTGCGCCGACGACGACAGCATCTGCCGAGCGCCGGCCGACTGGCGGTTGCCGAGAGTCGACGACGACGACGGCAGACTGCCTCGCCTGTGGTGCTGTCGAAACGACGCCAACACCGGCGCCCTCTGCAACGACTGGCGGCGTCTTCGACAAGTCTTCGACAGGTCGAGAGGAGACGTCGCCGACGGGTCGACAGGAGGCGTCGTCAGCAGGTCGACAGGAGGCGCGTTCGGCGTGGCGACAGGAGGCGGCGTCCTGGACCGGTCGACAGGAGGCGCCTTCGACAGGTTGAATGGAGGCGTCGTCGGCAGGTCGACGGGAGGCGCCTTCGACAGGTTGAATGGAGGCGTCGTCGACAGGTCGACACGGTTTGTCGTCGGCAGGTCGGCAGGAGGCGTCGTCGACAGGTCGACAGGAGTCAGCGTCGTCGGCAGGTCGACAGGAGGCGTCGGCAAGAGGCCGCGGAGAGAGGCGGTGCTGGAGGACGAGCACCACAAGGAGTCGAAGTGCCGGAGGCCGACAAGGCACGACTGGGAGCGGTGCAGCGGCTGCTACTACCAACTCGGACTCGTGCCCGCCGACAACCCGGTCCAGGTGGCGCGCTGCCAAGCGGCGGACGTCGACAGGAGAGAATGCGACGACCGGCCCTTTGCCGACTTCTGCCGCGGTCGCAGACACTGCAAACACAGGCAGACGAGAGAGTACGAGCTGCTCAACTTCTGCTGCACCGCGAACGGCTGCACGCGCGACGCCTTCGACGAGTTCGTCAAGGACGCCGTGTCGACGCTGCCGCCGACAGCGCCCCGGTTCTGCTTCGACGAGGGCAGGGACGAGCGGGTGAAGCTCGGCTACCGACTGCCCGTGCGCTGCGCCCAGGAGACCAAGTACTGCCTGGCCGCCTACAACGCGACCAACGACGCGCTGTCGAGCGGCTGCGCCGACGAGGCCGCCGACGCGGAAGCCTGCGAGCGCGCCGAGGACGACAACGTCGTGCCGGGCGCCGCCTCCTTCTGCGTCGTCACCAACTCGGTGTCGAGGGCGATCTGCTGCTGCCGAGCGCACGTCTGCAACACGCTCTCCAGCGAGGAGGTGCCCAGAGGACTCGATCCCCGACTCTACTTTCGCGCGCACTCGACGACGTCGACGACGATAATGACGAAGAAGAAGACGACGACGACGTCGACCCTGCCGGTGGTCACCGACGCGTCGACGGCCGAACCGCAGTCGACGACCGCGCCGACGCTGTGGGCGCGCTTGCCGAGCTGGCCGCTGTACGCGCTCGGCGCCCTCCTCGCCCTGGTCGTGGGCATCGTTGTCGTCGTCGGCTGCGCGTTCGCCGGTCACGTCTTCCTGCAGCGCGGCCGGCAGCGACTGCTCGCGGCGCAGCAGGTCGTCCGCGAGGAGCGGCTCGACAGGGCGCTCATGGCGCTCGACAGGACGCAGTCCGAGTCGCACGGTTCGGAGAGGTCGCTGAGCGATGCCGAGCTCCTCCGGCGCGCCCAGGAGGCGCTGGAACGCGACGGGCCCGGCGCCACGATAAAGCTTGACGACGACGAGCGTCTCGACGAGCGGAAGAAGAAGAAGAGGAAGGAGCAGAGGAAGACGGAGGAGATTGGAAACCCCTAGAAGTCGACGACTCGTCTGACGTCCGACAAGCCGTTCGTCAAGCTCGAAGCTTGATTTTTCCTCACCCGTCGCAGACTTCTCCTGCTTGCGCTCTCTTCTCACTGAAGAATCTACTGCCTCTAGTTGACGACGACGAGAACCCACCGATATCGGAACGATCCTCTCACTTGGTGTTGACGTGCGCTTCTCTCGACGTGTCTATGCGCGGTGGCTTTTGAACAAATCACGGAATATATATCGAAAACGTTCCATCGATTCAGAGTGACAGCCGAAACGCCTTTGACCCTTTGTGTTTTTCTGCAATTTATTCGCGACTAAATCGTGAATACGGATACGATTTTTCGAACACAGCCGTTTTTGTAAAAAAAAACTTTCACATGGGCTCTAACCGCCACTTTGTCCCGAGCCCACGGGGGCCCACTCCCCTAAACAAAGATCCATCCTCCCCTACTGGTTACACAGGCGTGCTCCGAGGCGCCGCGTTATTGTCTTTGCGCCGTCCGAGAAAGAGCCAGACGGCGCCTCGGTCGCTTTCCCAGGCACCCCGGGCGCGCCCCAGTTGATACTCCCCCCCCCCCAGCGACGTTGCAGCAGGACCTCTTATGCGGCCCCTATAAGAGTCGGCCACGCCGTCTGCCTGAGAGCGCAGTCTTCTTGGATACCCGCGGCACGACAGCAGGCGCCGGACGACGCCGAACCAACAGCGATCTCTGCTCTCCCGCTCCCACCCTCGCCACACATCCTAGCTCACTATGGGAAGGTGTCCCACACAGTGGGCGGCATCTAGGAAGTTATCCCACTCTGGAAGTTATCCCACAGCTAGACGGAAAGTATCCCACAGATCTCATACGCAGATAGTAAGAACCGCTCGCCCCCCCCCCCCTCTGCGCAATGCCCGTACGTATGTTGCGATTGCAAGCTGCGTATAGCACTGCGAATGACGTACACATGGCATGCACGCACGAAACATGCGTCACAAACTGGTTTCGATGGGGGGGGGCGACAGCTACTGAATTGGACGCGTCCGCGTTCGCTCGTTCGTCCCATCAGTCGGCGCATTTCGGTTGTTACACCATGTCGGAGTTTCCGTTAGCCGAATTTGGCGTGACGAAATATGGAAATCGTTTCTTGTCGTCCGTCAACCAGACTGGCGCGCAGCGC
>JASAMY010000675.1:0-74382 GCA_030248085.1 Paralinhomoeus sp. GSCO2_6
AGGCACTGGCAGATACTAGGATCTGCTGACAGAGGGGGGAGAAGGTCAATTTCTTTCACCGCACAAACTACACTACTATGGAATAGACAAAATGTCGGGTTTTTTAGCTCCCTTACGAGTCAAACGTCAGTTGGAAGAGGCCCACAGCGCCGCAGGCAAAATTTTTGCGCTTTTGAGTGCCTTAATCCAAGGAAAATGTAGGAAAACGTAAATTTCTCTCCCTCCTCGTGCTCGCCCTTTCTTTCCTTCTTCTCCCGCTGATCTCTCCCCCTCCTTCCCCCTAAGTCTGAGCGGACAGGAGGGGGAGACCCCCTCTCCCCCGTCTGGATCCGCTCCGCTAGTGGAGGGAGGACGTCCACGTCCGTGCGTAGGTACATAGGAATGCACTGATGCGCCCTACAGGCATCCACACTGCCCCATCCCCGCCCTACTACAGAGCCCAAGGCGCCCACGCTGCCTTTTGGCACCCTGGCTCTGTGTAGTGTGGTGGTGGAGGGGAGTGGGTGGCTGGATGGACTGACGCGCGTACTGGCAAACGCACTGAGCATAACCTTTCAGATCTGTGGAAAATATCGAGGTGGAAACTTTCAAAATTGACCCAGAAATTTTGCTCCTGGGACCCAGAAATTTCGTCCCAGATTGGAACACATTCTAATCCTATCCTTAACGATGCGCTTTCCCAGATTTGACCCAGAAATTTTGCTCCCACATGGGGCCCTACCCTTAAGCATGTCTTTTCACGGAAGAAGATCCCTCCCAGACACAGACCCAAAGATTGGGCCCAATCCCTAAGCATGTGTTTTCCCAGAAACAGAAATATGCAATGTTTTTAATTTTTTTTATATATTTTTTTAGAATAAATCTAAAAAGGTGTATCTCCAAATTGGTCCTAAGAATGCTCAAAAAAAAATTTCGGCCTGATCCGTCAAGCCATAAAGGATAACCGGTTGGCAATGGACGGACGAATGGACAGACGAACAGACCATTACGAAATTTATCGTCCTTATACCGCCAACGCCGCGCGACGCGGGGGAACTCGCCGCGCTGACGCGTGGGGAAAAAGTACCAACTGTTGCGTCTTATTACAGTGCACATTGACAAAAAAGATAACAGAAGGAACCGATTTGTCTAACCTGGAGTCTCTCAGTGTACCTACACCTTGCCCCCCCCTTTTTCACCAGTGTCTACTGTGTCTTTAGTTTCAGCTTATTTGTTCGCGCAAATTTTCTCCCAACCCGTTTGTTCCCTCTATGGTTCGCCAGTCTCCACTACTAGTATGTAGTAATGCATATTGCATTGTTAGTCGCGCAAGACGGTCAGACCTGGACTGGACTGGACAGCCCACCCAGTTGCGTAGGCAATCAGTGGAGCGGACGCCAATTTATCTTTCCTTCTTGAGACAAGACGCACAGCTTTGACGCGTGGACTGGGTCTCTCGGCCTCAATAGGTATCCATTACCTGCACAAGCTGAGCTTTAATTGCATCCGGCAGTGTGTCCGCGTGTGGGAGGGTGAGGGGGAGAGGGGAGTGTGGATCGCTGGAATCTTTGCTGTTAGTACTGGCAGCTCGGCTACGTGTTCATATGGGGGCCAGTGGCGTAGCCAAAGGGGGGAACCTCCCCCTCCCGAAATTCTCCGAAGCTCAAAATTTTTAACTTGGTATGGCACCCTTGTTGCAATGCGCCAATTTCAATGCAATAATAATCAAAACGACACTAACGAGCCAAATTTTTGCCTGCAGCGCTTCGCGCCGCTTGCGGCGCTTAAAAAGCGTGCAAAGCTCGTTAGGTTACTCTAAAAAACTTGCCCGGGCGCTATTTTGAGCACAGAAATCGATCGTCTTCACCACATTGCTTACGCGTGCTCTCAAATTTGACAGCCCCCCTGTTGCAAAATTGAGATTGAAACCCCCCCCCCTCCGAAATCAAGTCCTGGCTAGGCCACTGATGGGGGCCCATAACCTGCCAACCTTACCTAATCCCCAGTTCAGACTCAGTTCAACCTGACCCCATGAAGCTTTGTACAATATTCACAGCAGAACAGAGAGTGCTTCACGCACCGACGGAGAGCGTTTTGTCTGTGTCAAAAATGTGGCGCTTGCTTGCGTGTTGTGTTTGCATAAGGATTATCTAGCTTGGCATGGCAGAGTAAGCAAACCTGTCGCATTGCGATGGCGTGCACATCGCGTCGTAGGCAACCATTCTTTGCGGGCGAGCGCTGTGCGTGTTCTTTACATATAGGTACAGACGAGCGTAGTATGCTATTATCCCAACCTACATTGATCCCACTTTGGCGTTGTAGGTTGCAGCAAGTGCAACTGCATCGACATTTTGGGAGCGACTGGGCTATAGCAAAGATCTGAGAACAGGAGCAACTGCCGAATATGGACGTAGAAGAGTTCCGAAAGCGGGGCAAGGAGATGGTCGACTACGTCGCCGACTACTGGGAGAACATCCGGGAGCGACAGCCGCTGTCTGACGCCAAACCCGGATTTATTTGGGATCTGGTATGGCATTCTATCGTCTTTATGCTCACTGCAGGCTTTTTTATGCACACTGTTTTGAAAATAAACTTGAATGTAAAACGCTGTGCAAAAGTTTCCATTCAACAACGTTGACTGTGCATACTTAATTTTCATGCACACTAATCAGGCGAACAATTTTAGGTGCCAAACGAAGCTCCTGAGCAACCCGAATCTTGGGAAAAGATCTTCGCTGACATCGACAGCGTTGTGCTTAGAAATGTGTGTTGCTGCTACACAGTATTGATGTTCAGCATTGTGCGTACAGTACGTGCGCGCATGCTCGTAATGTGCTTGTACGGTGCCTCTCCATTTCTATGATCACCAAGACGTTTGTTCCAGAAAGAAAAACCTTTTTAGAACACCCACTGGCAGCACCCGCGCTTCTTTGCATACTTCCCCACATCAAACAGTTACCCAGCGGTGATTGGTGACATTCTCTCGACTGGAATTGCGAGCATCGGCTTTAGCTGGGTTTGTATATACTTTTGTTGTAATTTTGGGATTTTTCCGCATCTTTTTGTAGGCGTATGCATTTTTTAAAAAGATGACAGAGTTATAGTCACGATTTTTATATTCGGTTCAGAAACTTTATTTATTTTGCTTTGGATATTTTATTTACTTTATTTTGAATATTGATACACAATTTTATCCATGTAGGTTCAGCATGCAAAGTCCAGTCAATCCATAAAGTTGTACTAATCAATAGTTAAAGTTTTGCTGCAGCACTATTATATGGCAACGCTATTGCACCATTTGACATGAGCTCGCCTTCCGGCTGCCCAGGCATACGTCGCTCTGCCTCACACCCATGTCATCCAGACAATAACAACCACCAAAAATAGCTTTGGACCGAACCCAGGTTTTATGTTGCAGAATTCCAGCCCGTCAATGACCGAGCTGGAAATGGCCACCATGGACTGGCTGGCCAAGCTGTTGGGCCTGCCTGAGCACTTTCTGAACGCCTCTGAAGGACCTGGAACTGGCATGATTCAGGTGAGCCACGAACACGGAGACGACAGACTCACGCACACACCATGAAGACACGCACGGACACGACAGACAGTCCAGCCAGCCCATGGCTGCACTTCCAGAGCACGGCCAGCGACGCTACCCTGGTCGCTATGCTGGCCGCTCGCGAGAAGGCCTCCAGCAAGGCTCAGACCGTCCTTTCCAATGGTTTCCTCGAGAACCTGACCAGCTACGTGCCAGAGGGCGTCAAGAATTTCGTGACGAGACTCACAAGCGCCACTGTGAAGCAGTTGGCGGCCTCCAGCGAGCCTGCAGCACACCCGCAGCATGGCCACCACACGAGCGGCATAATCAAGTACAGGCACGGCGACGTCATGCCCAAATTGGTCGCCTACTGTTCGGACCAGGTGCGAGAGAATTAGTGTGTCAGAGTGAGGATAAGGATACTTTCGTAAAATTCAGCAAAGCCACCCGCGAGCGTGAGATGTGCGTGTGTTCAATGCATGTGCACCTCTAATCTAATCCACAAATTCTTGTCTCGAGCAGGCGCACTCGGGGGTGGAGCGCGCGGCACTGCTGGCCGCTGTGACAATTCGCAAGCTGCGAACGCAGCGGAAGGACGGCTACGCGCTGACGGCCATGACCCTCGAGACGGCGATCCGGGAGGACGTCTCCGCCGGACTCGTCCCCTTCTTCGTGAGTTCGCAGACTCTGCTGGAGGCCTATCGCTAGTCCTCAGTGGAAAGGATAGCTAGGTACTCTCCTATTGGAGAGCACACACACACAGCACTTTCACTGCAGTTTCTCGGTCTCACCCAGCTCAAACTGTAGTTGTGCGCGACGGTGGGGGCGACGACGTTGTGCAGCGTGGACCGGCTGCGCGAGCTGGCCGAGGTCTGCGCCAAGTACGACGTCTACGTCCACGTCGACGCCGCATACGCCGGCAGCGCCGCCATCTGCCCAGAATACCGCCACCTACTGGACGGCGTCGAGGTGAGCACTAAACTGCAGAAAACAAACACTGGGCAAAAAAATGCAAAGAATTATTGATGTTCCTCAATGTAACAGTCGAAGCATTGTGTCTTTGACATGAAAATTACGAGTGACCAATAGCTGAATTGATCAATTAAAAGGAACCTGCTCGTTTCCGCTCGCGGACTCGTTCTGCTTCAACGCGCACAAGTGGCTGAGGGTCAATTTCGACTGCAGTTGCATGTGGTAGCACGTTTTGTTCCTACTAGTCTAGAAGTTAAAACTAAAAATATAATTTTCAGGTTTAAAAACGCCCCAGAGGTCGTGAACACGTTTCTGGTCGATCCGGTCTATCTCAAGCACAGCCATCAGAACAGTATCGTGCCGGACTATAGGGTACTACGGTGTGCATTTATTATTTATTATTATTAGATTAAATAACTTCCATATGGTAGAATTTTTCCATATGGTAGAATTTTTTTTATCACACATTGGCTTTAGAATCTGCAAATCCCTCTCGGCCGCCGTTTTCGATCGATCAAGTTGTGGTTTGTGCTGCGTGCTTTCGGAGCCGAGAAACTGAGGGAGCACATCCGCACGGTCAGATTTGCTTTACTCAATCGATTTTAGATTAAATAAGACGACAGATTAATTTATTTAAAAACACTTAGATGTGTGGACTGAGTAAGCAGTTTGGCGAGCTGGTAGAGACTAGCGACGACTTTGAGTTGTTCGTCCCAGTGACTTTGGGACTCGTCTGCTTTAGAGCAAAGGTGAGGCAATGCGCTAACGCATGTCATCGGTATTTTGATTTCATTATTTTAAATCCAAATTTGTGGCTTGCGTGCCTGCAAGCGTTTCTTGCTCACGAAATACGCGTCCCCCCAGGTAAGAAGTATGCGCGCACACTGCTGGGGCCCACCATTAATGCGTTCCACTTTTGTCAGAATCCTTTGTGATTCTGCGCGGACAGTACCCATGCTCGAAGTGATTGAAGCCTAAGTCAACATCCAACACAGGATCTCTAAACGCTGAACGTGTGTGAAGATCGCCGTCGGCCCAAGGCGATGGGGCCAACCTTTCGTAGTCAGGAAGGGATTTTTGAGGCACGGCGCACATGATTTTTTTGATTTTCAAGGCGCACATGCACGCACGCACGCACGCCCGCCCGCACGCCCGCGCGCACGCACGCACGCACGCACGCACGCACGCACGCACGCACGCACGCACGCACGCACGCACGCACGCACGCACGCACGCACGCACGCACGCACTCTCGCACGCACGCCCGCACACACACGCACGCACGTCGCACGCAGGGGGGGAAGGGGGGGGGGGGGGCCGCGTAACTTAATGGCCGCCCGCCGCCCGCCAGAGGAAATAAGTAGTATATGTAAATTTATGAAATATGATAATTCGGGGATTATAACGGATGGGGTCTTAGAATCGAGTTAAAATTTTATGGATTTGGATTTGAGGTAAAGACGCGGTCGTAGAATAAAAGTCGTAATAGGTGAGAATAGTCGGATATTAAATGAATAAAGGTAGTATTAATGGAGAGAGTCGCCCCCCGCTAAAGACCCCCCCCGAAAGGGCTGGATTCCCGTGGGGCGGGCGCCAATATTAATGAATGGAATAATGTACGGTTATGTTGTTAAAAATTCATGAAGGGTATGTAAATCTCAATAGTCGGGGTATATGGTGAAAACTGTTGTAAAAATGAAATTTGATGTTTAAATTGAGTATCTGTGGAGATATGATGAAATTCTTTTTGATTCTCGATTATTGTAATTAATATTATACTATGGATGAAGAGTGAACGGGTACGAGGTGTGTGTGTATGCGGGTGGTAAAATGATGATTTATATTAAGGGAGGGGAGGGGGGGGAGGGGGGGGGGCGGGAAGGGCGGGCGGGGCGGGGGGCGGGGGGGGGAGGGGGGGGAGGGGGGGAGGGGGGGGGGGGGAGGGTTGGGGAGGGGGGGGGGAGGGGGGGGGGGGATGATTATTTAAGATATTAGTCATTTTCGTTTCTGTGTAAGGAATGATTGCTTGAACTGGGAGAAAATTGAAATGGAATAAAATGATAAGTAAGAAAGGATTCGAAAGTGAATGGGAAAGATGGTTTTCAAAAAATGACTATAAGTAGAGAGAGATGAATACGTTAGAGAAGAAGGAATGGAGTGGATGAAATAAAGAGTGAGATGGTTTAAAAGGATTTCAGGGAATTGTAAAAAACTTAGAGTGTTGTTACTAAGTTAAAATTTAGGTCAATAGTTGTTTGTGGGATTATTAAAATTAAAATGTGGATCAAAAAAAAACTGTAATCGTTTTTAAAGTGGCTAGTAATACGTGTTATAAATGGTTTTCGAAGTGGTATAATGTTTATAAATCTTTTTTAAAGGGTTAATTGGGATATCATTTTTTTTAAGTCGTAATTTGTTAGAAGTCGTATTTTAGTGTAAATTTTTTAATAAGTGTTTTTTTATATTGATATGAAGAAAATATCGAAGGATTTAGGTGTAAAAGGGAGGAGTTTATACAATAGATAATCAGGTGTAAGTGGGGGGGGGGCGTCGGAGATTCTGGGGGTAAGAGATTTGAAGGGGGGTGGTAGTGAGGGGCGGGGGGGGGGTGTGTCATGCGAGAGTGCGTCATGGAGTGCGTGCGTGCGTGCGTGCGTGCGTGCGTGCGTGCGTTCGTGCGTGCGTGCGTGCGTCGTGCGAGAGTGCGCGTGCGTGATGCGATGCGTATGCGTTGGTGCGTGCGTGTGTGCGTGCGTGCGTGCGTGCGTGCGTGCGTGCGTGCGTGCGTGCGTGCGTGTGTGCGTGCGTGCGTGCGTGCGGGTCGTATGGGTGTCGTGCGAGAGTGCGATGCGAGAGTGCGGGTGTGCGTCGTGCGTGCGCGGTGTGTGCGTGCGAGAGTGCGAGAGTGCGGGCGTTTGCGTGCGCGGCGAGAGTCGCGCACTGGTGTACGCAGTGCGTGGTGCGGCGGCGGCGCGCGCGTGCGTCGTCGTCGTCGTGCGTGCGTGTGGGCGTCGTGCGGAGTGCGGCGGCGGCGGGGGGGGGGGGGGGTCGTGTGGGGGGGCGCGCGCGCGCGGCGCGGCGATGTGCGCCTTGGAAATAAAAAACATGCGCCGCCTCAAAAATCCCTTCCTCTCGAAGGTGCCCCGCCTTCCGCGCGTCTTCACACACGTTCAGCGTTTAGAGATCCTGTGTTGGATGTTGACTTAGGCTTCAATCACTTCAGTTGAACTCTACTTCAGGAGTTCAGGACTCCGGTTTCAATCAACCAGTCTCTCACTTCAATTTTCGGTGAACCTCACAACTTCACGCATTTCACCGTTTCCGCGTCACGGCTGCTGCTTCTCTGAGGGCTGCTTGTCGCCGAGCTGGGCGTTCAGTTCTTGCACCACTTCCCACGCGTACTGTATGTCCTGGGCGTTGGTGAGCGTGGAGCAGATGGAGAGGCGCAGGAAGTAGGCGTCGTCCACCACCGACGGCACGAGATGGATGCGTCGGTCCGCGTTGATCGCCTCGTGCAGGCGGCGGTTGCGCTCGTCACTGCCCTAAAGCATGGGTACTGTCCGCGCAGAATCACAAAGGATTCTGACAAAAGTGGCGCGCATTAATGGTGGGCCCCAACAGTGTGCGCGCATACTTCTTACCTGGGGGACGCGTATTTCGTGAGCAAGAAACGCTTGCAGGCGCGCAAGCCACAAATTTGGATTTGAAAAAATGAAATCGAAATAACGATGACATGCGTTAGCGCATTGCCTCACCTTTGCTCTAAAGCAGACGAGTCCCAAAGTCACTGGGACGAACAACTCAAATTCGTCGCTAGTCTCTACCAGCTCGCCAAACTTCTTACTCAGTCCACACATCTATGTGAGTGTTTTCAAATAGATAAATCTATCGTCTTATTTAATCTAGATTCGATTGAGTAGAGCAACTCTGACCATGCGGATGTGCTCCCTCAGTTTCTCGGCTCCGAAAGCACGCAGCACGAACCACAACTTGATCGAACGAAAACGGCGGCCGAGAGGGATTTGCAGATTCTAAAGCCAATATTTGATATTAAAATTTCTACCATATAGAAAAATCAAGTTATTTAATTTAATAATAATAAATAATAAATGCACACCGTAGTACCCTATAGTCCGCACGATACTGTTCTGATGGCTGTGCTTGAGATAGACCGGATCGACCAGAAACGTGTTCGCGACCTCTGGAGCGTTTTTAAACCTGAAAATTATAATTTTAGTTTTAACTTCTAGACTAGTCGGAACAAACCGTGCTACCACATGCAGCTGCAGTCGAAATTGACCCTTAGCCACTTGTGCGCGTTGAAGCAGAACGAGTCCGCGAGCGGAAACGAGCAGGTTCATTTTAATTGAACAATTCAGTTATTGGTCACTCGTAATTTACATGTCAAAGACACAATGCTTCGACTGTTACATTGAGGAACATCAATGATTCTTTGCATTTTTTGCCCAGTGTTTGTTTTCTGCAGTTTAGTGCTCACCTCAACGCCGTCCAGTAGGTGGCGGTATTCTGGGCAGATGGCGGCGCTGCCGGCGTATGCGGCGTCGACGTGGACGTAGACGTCGTACTTGGCGCAGACCTCGGCCAGTTCGCGCAGCCGGTCCACGCTGCACAACGTCGTCGCCCCCACCGTGGCGCACAACTACAGTTTGAGCTGGGTGAGACAGAGAAACTGCAGTGAAAGTGCTGTGTGTGTGTGTGTGTGTGCTCTCCAATAGGAGAGTACCTAGCTATCCTTTCCACTGAGGACTAGCGATAGGCCTCCAGCAGAGTCTGCGAACTCACGAAGAAGGGGACGAGTCCGGCGGAGACGTCCTCCCGGATCGCCGTCTCGAGGGTCATGGCCGTCAGCGCGTAGCCGTCCTTCCGCTGCGTTCGCAGCTTTCGAATCGTCACAGCGGCCAGCAGCGCCGCGCGCTCCACGCCCGAATGCGCCTGACACGGGACAAGAATTTGTGGATTAGATTAGAATGCATTGAACACACGCACATCTCACGCTCGCGGGTGGCGTTGCTGAATTTTACGAAAGTATCCTTATCCTCACTCTGTCATTATCTAATTCTCTCGCACCTGGTCCGAACAGTAGGCGACCAGTTTGGGCATGACGTCGCCGTGCCTGTACTTGATCATGCCCTGCGTGTGGTGGCCATGCTGCGGGTGTGCTTCAGGGGCGCTGGTAGCTGCGAACTGCTTGGCTGTCGCTGTTGTGAGTCTCGTCACGAAATTCTTGACGCCCTCTGGCACGTAGCTGGTCAGGTTCTCGAGGAAACCGTTGGATAGGACGGTCTGAGCCTTGCTGGAGGCCTTCTCGCGAGCGGCCAGCATAGCGACCAGGGTGGCGTCGCTGGCCGTGCTCTGGAAGTGCAGCCATGGGCTGGCTGGACTGTCTGTCGCGTCCGTGCGTGTCTTCATGGTGTGTGCGTGAGTCTGTCGTCTCCGTGTTCGTGGCTCACCTGAATCATACCCGCTCCAGGTCCCTCGGAGGCGTTAAGAAAGTGCTCAGACAGGCCCAACAGCTTGGCCAGCCAGTCCATGGTGGCCATTTCCAGCTCGGTCATAGACGGGCTGGAATTCTGCAACATAAAACCAGGGTTTGGTCAAAAGCTATTATTGTTTGGTTGTTATTGTCTGGATGACATGGGAGTGGGGCGGAGCGACGTATGCCGAGACAGCCGGAAGGCGAGCTCATGTCGAATGGTACAATAGCGTTGCTATACAACAGTGTTGCAGCAAAACTTAAACTATTGATTAGTACAACTTTATGGATTGACTGGACTTTGCATGCTGAACCTACATGGATACAAATATGTTTCAATATCCAAAATAAAGTAAATAAAGTAATCCGAAACAAAATAAATAAAGTTTGCACACCGAATATAAAAATCGTGACTATAACTCTGTCATCTTTTTTAAAAATGCATACACCTACAAAAAGATACGGGAAAATCCCAAAATTGCAACAAAAAATATCTACGAACCCAGGTAAAGCCGATGCTCGCAATTCCAGTCGAGAGAATGTCACCAATCACCGCTGGGTAACTGTTTGATGTGGGGAAGTACGCAAAAAAGCGCGGGTGCTGCCAGTGGGTGTTCTAAAAAGGTTTTTCTTTCTGGAACAAACGTCTTGGGGATCGTAGAAATTGAGAGGCACCGTACATGCACATTACGAGCATGCGCGCACGTACGCACAATGCAGAATATCAATACTGTGTAGCAGCAACACACATTTTTAAGCACGACACTGTCGATGTCAGCAAAGATCTTTTCCCAAGATTCGGGTTGCTCAGGAGCTTCGTTTGGCACCTAAAATTGTTCGCCTGATTAGTGTGCATGTAAATTTAGTATGCACAGTCAACGTTGCTGAATGGAAACTTTTGCACAGCGTTTTACGTTCAAGTTTATTTTCAAAACAGTGTGCATAAAAGCCTGCAGTGAGCATAAAGACGATGGAATGCCATACCAGGTCCCAAATAAATCCGGGTTTGGCGTCAGACAGCGGCTGTCGCTCTCGGATGTTCTCCCAGTAGTCGGCGACGTAGTCGACCATCTCCTTGCCCCGCTTGCGGAACTCTTCTACGTCCATACTGCGGTTGCTCCGGTTCTCAGATCTTTGCTATAGCCCAGTCGCTCCCAAAATGTCGACGCAGTTGCACTTGCTGCAACCTACAACGCCAAAGAGGATCAATGTAGGTAGGGATAATGGCATACTACTACGCACGTCTGTATCTACAATGTAAAGAACACGCACAGCGCTTGCCCACGAAGAATAGTTGGCTACGTTGCGATGCGCACGCCATCGCAATGCGACAGGTTTGCTTACTCTGCCATGCTAAGCTACATATGTAGATAATCCTTGTGCAAACAGCACGCAAGCAAGGCGCCACATTTTTGACACAGACAAAACGCTCTCCGTCGGTGCGTGAAACACTCTCTGTTCTGCTGCGAATATTGTACCAAACTTCATGGGGTCAGGTTGAACTGAGTCTGAACTGGGGATAGGTCGTAAGGTTGGCATGTTATGGGCCCCCATCAGTGGCCTAGGCAGGACTTGATTCTGGGGTGGGGGGTACAATCTCGGTCATATTCTCAATTTTGCAACAGGGGGGACAATGTCAAATTTTTAGAGAATGGGTCTCTGTGCTCAAAATAGCGCCACTGGCAATTTTTTTAGAGTAACCCAACGAGCTTTACAAGCTTTTAAGCGCCGCGAAGCGCTGCAGGCAAAAATTTGGCTCTTTGGTATCGTTTTGATCATTATTGCATTGAAATTGAGAAAATGCACAGATTGGCGCATTGCAACAAGAGTGCCATACCAACTTGAAAATTTTGAGCTTCGGAGAATTTCGGGGGGGGGGGAGGTTCCCCCTTTGGCTACGCCACTGGCCCCATATGCAGACGTGAACATGTAGCCGAGCTGCCAGTACTGACAGCAAAGATTCCAGTGATCCACACTCCCCTCCCCCCTCACCCTCCCACACGCGGACACACTGCCGGATGCAATTAAGGCTCAGCTTGTGCAGGTAATGGATACCTATTGAAGCCGAGAGACCCAGTCCACGCGTCAAAGCTGTGCGTCTTGTCTCGAGAAGGAAAGATAAATTGGCGTCCGCTCCACTGATTGCCTACGCAACTGGGTGGGCTACGTAGTCCAGTTCTTGGGTCTTTCCGTCTTGCGCGACTAACAATGCAATATGCATTACTACCTACATACTAGTAGTGGAGGGAGACTGGCGAACCAGAGAGGGAACAAACGGTTTGGGAGAATATTTACACGCGCCAACAAATAAGCTGAAGCTAAAGACACTCGACAACCAGTAGTCTGGTGAAAGGGGGTTTCGAGAACATGTGCAGGTGTAGGGACACTGAGAGACTCCAGTTAGGACAAATCGGTTCTTTCTGTCATCTTTTTTGTCAACGTGCACTGTAATAAGACGCAATATACAGTTGGTACTTTTTCCCCACGCGTCAGCGCGGCGAGTTCATATAAGGACGATAAATTTCGTAATGGTCTGTTCGTCTGTCCATTCGTCCGTCCATTGCCAACCGGTTATCCTTTATGGCTTGACGGATCAGGCCGAAATTTTTTTTTGAGCATTCTTAGGACCAATTTGGAGATACACCTTTTTAGATTTATTCTAAAAAAAATATAAAAAAAAATTAAAAACATTGCATATTTCTGTTTCTGGGAAAACACATGCTTAGGGATTGGGCCCAATCTGGGTCTGTGTCTGGGAGCAAATTTTCCGTGAAAACACATGCTTAAGGATAGGGCCCAATCTGGGAGCAAAATTTCTGGGTCAAATCTGGGAAAGCGCATCGTTAAGGATAGGACTAGAATGTGTTCCAATCTGGGACGAAATTTCTGGGTCCAGGAGCAAAATTTCTGGGTCAATTTTGAAAGTTTCCACCTCGATATTTTCCACAGATCTGAAAGGCTATGCTAGTGCGTTCGCCAGTACGCGCGTCAGTCCAGCCAGCCACCCACTCCCCTCCACCACCACACTACACAGAGCCAGGGTGCCAAAAGGCAGCGTGGGCGCCTTTGGCCCTGTATTAGGGCGGGGATGGGGCAGTGTGGATGCCTGTAGGGCGCATCAGTGCATTCCTATGTACCTACGCACGGACGTGGACGTCCTCCCTCCACTAGCGGAGCGGATCCAGACGGGGGGAGAGGGGGGTCTCCCCCTCCTGTCCGCTCAGATTTAGGGGGGAAGGAGGGGGAGAGATCAGGGGGAGAAGAAGGAAAGAAAGGGCGAGCACAAGGAGGGAGAAATTTTACGTTTTCCTACGTTTTCCTTGGATTAAGGCACTCAAAAGCGCAAAAATTTTGCCTGCGGCGCTGTGGGTCTCTTCCAACTGACGTTTGACTCGTAAGGGAGCTAAAAAACCCGACATTTTGTCTATTCCATAGTAGTGTAGTTTGTGCGGTGAAAGAAATTGACCTTCTCCCCCCTCTGTCAGCAGATCCTAGATCCGCCAGTGCCTCCCTCATGTCTCCTCCATCTGCAATTGCAATGCCGACTTTTGGACTTTCTGAAAAAAAGCAAGGTGGTTTAGCATTTTGCAATGCAACAACAGTGCATTTTTGCAATGCAACAAAGGAGACAATAACGGGGCGTCGTATCCTTGAAGCTTGTGCGGCGATTTCACCGATTCCAAAGGAATCGGCACTGCTAAAGAATTCCAGGAAGTGTACACCCGTCCAATCTGTGCCGAAGCACAGAAATTTCGAATAAAAGGCAACAAATTTAAATGAAGTGTTTTTTGAAACTAGCTTGTTGGTTGACATACCTACAACCATGCATATGTACCATACATAACTACCACCTCCTAACCAACCATAATGCGCTATGGACATGTAGGTACTTTCGGACATTTATGCGTTAATTTTAGCGTTTTGGCGCCGCATTGCGCTGTAATGAACGCGCGTGCGCGTTGGCTTCCCCCCACAGCCTGGTGTAATGAGCGCAGCAGAAGAAGCGGTTGCGTCTGTCTTCTTCTTCGTTCGTTGAGTCGATGGCCCTAGCGGGACCGCAATCCGTCGGCTGCACTCTACTCCTCTTTAGTCTCAACGCTGCTGCACCAGTCGCGAATCGCAGACGCGTTCGCTTCGCCTCGTCGGCAAGCATTCGCGGAGCATGCGACTGCTGCCCGATGCGCAAATCCTGTTTTCTGAAGAGAGAGACAGTGCCTGGGCGACGCCCGAAGCGCTGGGAGAGAGTCAGTCGTATACAACTGCCTTGCGACGACGCAGAAAGTACGACGGCCTAATTGCGCAGAATATGTGTCGTCTGCTCGCCAGTAGCGCAGCCACAGAGGGCAGGGGCGCTTGCCCCTCGCAAAATTATCAGAGAGGAGATTTTTGCAAACGGGGGTACCCTCACGACATTTCCCGATTAGCCACAAAAAATGTTTGCCCGCGGCGTTGTGTATTTATTTTAGCAAAGTTGGTATTTTACGGCCTCTAACCGGCGTATTGTTGTACAATTTGCAAAAAAAACTGCCTGCGGCGCTGTTTTTGTCGTTCAAACGATACACTTTGGGTATCTAAGAAGCATTCTTGCTTTGCAAAAATGCAAAAATTTGCCTGCGGCGCTGTTTTTGTTTCGGGCAAATGATGCATTTTGGAGTGCCTTATGCGTTTTCTTGGTCGAATTAGCACAAGAATTGCCTGCAGCTCTACCGAATTAGGTAACTGAAAATCATGTTTCAGAGCCGCCTCGTTCTCGGCCCTCCCAAAAACCAAATCCTGGCTATGCCACTGCTGCTCGCAACTTGGCGACCCACCCACATTCCTACAGTAGCCCCATCGCGTGGCAAACGTCCAATCTAAACATCCATGAACTCGTCTAATCTGCACTGCTTGTTGCAGTCTAGCGATGTGTGGGGCTGTCAGTTTCAGATTATGTCATAAGTTCAGTTTCAGATTTCTAAGGGAGACAACGCCAATATTTGGACAGCGACGACAGGGCTGGCAAAAGTCTGAGAGGTGGAGCAGCTGAGCATGGATGCGGAAGAGTTTCGCAAGTGGGGCAAGGAGATGGTCGACTACGTCGCGGACTATTGGGAGAACATCCGGGAGCGAAGGCCGCTGCCCAACGCTAAGCCCGGATTTATATGGGAGCTGGTAAACAATCTGCAAGGAGTGAGGCCTGTACCTACTATGTACATACCGAGTGTATGTAACCAACAATGCAATGTACTCGCAACATCTTCTGCATGTAAACACGCATACACATGTTTGTACACACACGCACGCGCGGACTACACAGTAGCGACAAGCACACATCATGGTGAACTGCTGCTTACATCCACATTGTACCTACATACGTCATATACCCAACATGCAGTGTAGGTATGTTCAATCTCAGATGACTCGACTTCAATGAACCTTTATTTGACTACGCTCGATTTTGCTCGTTGATTGTGCTGTACATACTGTTGTAATCAGACACATGATTTAGATGCCTAATGAAGCTCCTGAGCAGCCCGAACCTTGGGAAAAGATTTTTGCTGATATCGACAGCGTTGTGCTTAGAAACGTGAGTTTCTTCAGAACATACAGGGTGGCCCATTTATCTATCCGGGGTTTTGATCGCTTATAACTTTGCGTTTACTAAACCAAAGGAAACAAAATTTGTATGCGATATAGGTACAGGTTCAAAGTTTTTGTGCGCCGTTTTTCAAGAGAATCTAATGGTGACCTCCGTTATTGGTCGCGTTGTTGGGGTGTGACTGGCATTCGTGCAGCGTCATCTGGGGTATTTCGGCATTGATTCTGCCAAATACGTCAACGTGGTGCTGCTTCGGCTCGATAGTGTTCAAAGGGCGCTTGGTATTAACCTTAAACTTTGCAAAGTCCCACATGAAAGTATCACAGAGGGGACCGTTATAGGAGCACAGTGGTGTGGGGCTGGCCTAACTGTTTGCACGTGGAACTCAAAAACTCAGATCGCACGCACGCACGCACGTTTTTGCGTGACTGAATGTGGTACAGCAGCCACGAACAACGTTCCTTGAAGGCGCCGACGCCAACGCGCCAGATGCAGTCTCAGTTTTCTGGACTGTACAGTAAATCTCAACTAAATTGCGTGCTTGTCGGATAAAATTGCGTCATTCTGGCGTATCGCATTTGATTCTCTTGAAAATCGGCGCACAAAAACTTTGAACCTGTATACTTGCATCGTGTGCAAATTTTGTTTCGTTTTGTTCAGCAAGCGCAAAGTTATAAGCGATCAAAACCCCGCATAGATAAATGGGCCACCGTGTATTTGTAACGGATGTGTTCCAACCAATCTGATCCTTCTAGAACACCCACTGGCAGCACCCGCACTTCTTTGCGTACTTTCCCAAAGCAAACAGCTACCCAGCGGTAATTGGTGACATCCTCTCAACAGGAATTGCAAGCTTGGGCTTCACATGGGTTTCTTTTTTTCATATTTATCTCTTATTCGATATCTCATCTTGGTACATATGTGTAGCGATGTAATCAAAAAGTCTACAGTCTCTTTTTTTAATTTAATTAAAATGGTCAAAACTGCTCATTTAACACTTTTGAGTTACTAAAAAAGTCTCCTGACTCATTTAACAGTTTTTGATTAATTAAAAGTCCATGTTTACTTTTTTAATTAAAAATAAATACACTCTTTTAATTAAAAAAGTGTTTTTTTAAATTAAAACTATATTAGTAATTTATATTTATATAGAAATAATTTTTAACACTTTCTGTTTTTTAAGTATACTTAAAAAAAAATTTCGACTTCCTTTATTTTTTAACTTTTTGTTTTTGGTGACATTGCTACGTACACCTAGGTATGTGTCTATCATTTATCTCTCAATTTCTCTTTGTCGTCATCGTGTATATTTGTTTTGGCAAATTCCTAGTTCATCGTATTTTGCGTTTTGGCAAATTCCTAGTTTGACGTTGCAGAATTCCAGTCCTTCAATGACCGAGCTTGAGATGGCAACGATAGACTGGCTGGCCAAGCTGTTGGGTCTGCCTGAGCACCTTCTGAACGCCTCTGAGGGACCTGGTACTGGGATGATCCAGGTGTAACAGCAACGACACGTCCATGTTCAAGCACAGAATCCAGTGGTGGCTCAGCGCTGCACTTTCAGAGCACGGCCAGTGACTCCACCCTGCTCGCGATGCTGGCCGCGCGCGAGAAGGCCTCCAGCAGGGCTCGGACCGCCCGCCCCAACGGTTTTCTTGAGAATCTGACCAGCTACGTCAAGAACTTCGTGACGAGAGCCAGCAACGCGCCTGCAGCACAGCCGCAGCCCGGGAAACACACGAGCAGCATTATCAAGTACAGGCACGGCGACGTCATGCCCAAACTGGTTGCTTACTGCTCGGAACTGGTGCGTGGTCGGTCCGGGCCATTGTCCTACTCACTGTACAGTGCGGTACAGAACAGTACGGTACTGTCATCGTGTCAGGCGCACTCGGGCGTGGAGCGCGCGGCACTGCTGGCCGCTGTGACAATTCGGAAGCTGCGAACGCACCGCAAGGACGGCTACGCGCTGACGGGCATGACCCTCGAGACGGCGATCCGGGAGGACATATCCGCAGGACTCGTCCCCTCCTTCGTGAGTTCTGCTTTTCCACCAGAGCTCCATATGTGAGCGCCACCAAAGTCCATTAGACGCCGGTGGACCGTGTCTGGCCCTCAGTGTGCGGTAACAGCATACTCTCTTCATGGCGAGCACGCACGCAGTTCCTTTGTTCCTCAACGCAGCTGCCATTGCAGTTGTGCGCGACAGTAGGCACGACGACGTTGTGCAGCGTGGACCGGCTGCGCGAGCTGGCCGAGGTCTGCGCCAAGTACGACGTCTACGTCCACGTCGACGCCGCCTACGCTGGCAGTGCCGCCATCTGCCCTGAATACAGGCACCTACTGGACGGCGTCGAGGTGAGACCGAGAGCGCATAACACAAAGTGCTATTATCAGGGCAAAAAAATGGAATGAAAAATCATTGATGCCATCATGCATTAATCGCGTCGATTGGGTGACATTTCGCCCCCCGACATTTCGCCCCCCGACATCTCGCCCCCGACATTTCGCCCCCCGACATTTTGCCCCTGCGACATTTCGCCCCCCGTCAATTCGCCCCCGACATTTCGCCCCCGAGAAGTCGCCCGCTACCACTGCATGTTGCACTTGTCCGCAGTTGCGGTTGCGGTGTCTGCAGCAGACATGGCGGCAAGTTCTAAGTCGAGCGTCCAGCGTCCATGCGATGTCGGCTGGAGATTGGGCAGAGCCTGTGTTGTATCTTTGGTTCCTCCCAATTTTGGTGTGCACCAAAACAAAGGCTATCCCAATCGTGGTGCGTAAATGTGAAGGCAGGTGGAGTCGGGAGTGATATAGTCTCATTTCGGAAAGTGTACCTACAAACTCTGCACGGATGAAGAACTGCAGACTAAAACTAAAATTGGACACAACAGTGGCGAACTGCTGGCGTGCCTGTACGTGCGTGCAAACGTGCGTGCGAGCGTGCGTGCAAGTATGCACGTCTAAGCCTAAGCCTAAGCCTAGGACCAGTAGATGACCAGTAGATGCACAGGTGGCGTGGGCTGAAATAGCAGGGGGCGAAATGACGGGGGGCGACATGTCGCAGGGGCGAATTGACGGGGGGGGGGGGGGGGGGCGAAATGTCGTAGGGGCGAAATGTCGGAGGCGAAATGTCGAGGGGCGAAATGTCGGGGGGCCAAATGTCGCATCACCATCTCGTCATGCATTGACACTTTGCAAACACGATTTGCCAGTGCAATTTTTGCTAAATTTTAATTTTCGTTTTTTTTCTAAATTTTTATTACAAACGAAAGTGTGACCAGATTTGCATTCGGAGATTTTTTATTAACTTGCTGATTTTTCGCAAGTGCATGATCGTGCTGTGTTGCGCTTTATTGTACTACCTATGTTGCGCCTCTGCCGCAGTGTACAGGGGTCAAAATATGTCTTGGCAGATTCACCGACCAACACAGACATTGTACAAGTGGGAGATGCGCTTTTGGCCCACGCCTACCTGAGCCGCGGACGATCAGATCACAACGCCCCCCCCCCCCGTAATCGAGCTTCGCTTCTTTCAGACCATCCACGCCCGAGTACTCAGGTGCAGACGGTTCCCCGCCATCCACGCCCGAGTACTCGGGCGCAGACAGTTCCCCACCGTCCACGCCCGAGTACTCGGGCGCAGACGGTTCCCCGCCGTCGGGTGCAGACGGTTCCCTGCCATCTGCGGCCGAGCACTCTGGCGCAGACAGTTCCCCGCCATCCACGCCCGAGTACTCGGGCGCAGACAGTTCCCCGCCATCCACGCCCGAGTACTCGGGTGCAGACGGTTCCCCGCCATCCACGCCCGAGTACTCGGGCGCAGACGGTTCCCCGCCATCCATGCCCGAGTACTCGGGCACAGACGGTTCCCCGCCATCCACGCCTGAGTACTCGGGCGCAGATGGTTCCCCACCATCCACGCCCAAGTACTCGGGCGCAGATGGTTCCCCGCCGTCCATGCCAGAGTACTCGGGCGCAGATGGTTCCCCGCAGTCCACGCCCAAGTACTTGGGCGCAGATGGTTCCCTGCCATCCGTGGAAGCGTACTCGGCTGTGGATGGAACTCGGGTGCAGATGGTAACATATATATTTTGTACATAATGCATGCGGACTATCAGTTAACAACGCCCCCCCCCCCGTAATCGAGCTTCACTTCTTTCAGACTGTCCACGCCCGAGTACTCGGGCGCAGATGGTTCCATGCCATCCATGCCCAAGTACTCGGGCGCAGATGGTTCGCCGCCATCCACGCACAAGTACTTGGGCGCAGACGGTTCCCCACCATCCGCGGCCGAGCACTCAGGCGCAGACAGTTCCCCGCCATCCACGCCCGAGTACTTGGGCGCAGACGGTTCCCCACCATCCACGCCCGAGTACTCAGGCGCAGACGGTTCCCCGCCGTCCACGCCCAAGTACTCGGGCGCAGACGGTTCCCCGCCGTCCATGCCAGAGTACTCGGGCGCAGATGGTTCCCCGCAGTCCACGCCCAAGTACTCTGGCGCAGACGGTTCCCCGCCGTCCGCGGAAGCGTACTCGGCCATGGATGGAACTCGGGCGCAGATGGTAACATATATATTTTGTACATGATTTTGTATAAGGACAATACTGGTACCGTTTTTGCTCGTGGACTCGTTCTGCTTCAACCCGCACAAGGGGCTCATGGTCAACTTCGACTGCAGCTGCATGTGGTAGCATGTTTTGCTTTCGTATCAGGACTAAAAGTTGAACACTTAAATTATAATTTTTAGGTTTAAGAATGCCCCAGAAGTCGCGAATACGTTTTTTGTTGATCCGCTCTATCTCAAGCACAGCCATCAAAACAGCGTCGTGCCGGACTATAGGGTAACATATTTTAAACCTTGATCATTCGTTGAGCTTTTAGTCTTTGTTTTTATGTGTTAGAATATCGCTTCAGAATCTTCAAATCCCTCTCGGCCGACGTTTTCGTTCCATCAAGTTGTGGCTTGTGCTGCGTGCTTTTGGAGCCGAGAAACTGAGGGAGCACATTCGCAGAGTCAAGTTTCCTGGGATTATTTTAAATTTTGATATATAATAATATAGATTAATTTATTAGAATAATTTAGATGTGTGCGCTGAGCAAGCAGTTTGGCGAGCTGGTGGAGAGTAGCGACGATTTCGAGCTGTTTGTCCCAGTCACACTGGGACTCGTCTGCTTCAGAGCAAAGGTGAGACGATACGCTAACGCTTCATTGTTTTTTTTATTATTTTTTAGATGACAGTTTGTATGTAAATTAATAATCTTAGTCATTGTTTTTTGTTTAACATTATATTTTTACACGTGAAATGCCTACATATCCTGTTACCACGGCTGATGCATAAACTGTCGGTCTTGCTATCAAAATTTGAATTTACTGGAAAAACTACGTAGCAGCCACAAGAGCACGAGCACCAGGATTACAGATCTGTTTGTGGGGGGTCGGTGGCATCTGGCGTTAACGCGCGCCACTTTTGTCAGAATCCTTGTGATTTCAAATTGCGCGCGCACAGCGAGCGCGCCATGTTGTAGGGCAGCGACGAGCGCAACCGGCGCCTGCACGATGCGATCAACGCTGACCGACGCATCCATCTCGTGCCGTCGGTGGTGGACGACGCCTACTTCCTGCGCCTCTCCATAAGCTCCTCGCTCACCAACCCTCAGGACATACAGTACGCCTGGGAAGTGGTGCAAGAACTGAACGCCCAGATCGGCGACCAGCAGCCCTCGCAGCAGCAGCAGCAGCCGTGACGCGAAACAGGAAAACACGGGCGCAATTCGTGAATAATGTGGGTGGGCACGGTTTATTGAAGTGGGAACGGATTAATTGATAGAGAAGTGCTCGCTTCGTAGAATTATGCGCGACGACAGAGTTACGATCCTTAGATGCTGAAAGGTGTGGGAGGATCCATAATGAGTGAATCTAAAGCGAAAGTAGCATACGGTACACTGCACCTACTCGGAACTGCACTATCCCTGTCAACAACAATATTATGAATGACGCAAATTCCTCGAAATGATGACAGTGCCCCAACCAGTAACGTGTACATTTCATGCGTACGCGTCCTCAAACGTACTCAACACGCGTTATTATCGGTGGCGTCAGTGGCGTAGGCGTCTGGGGCTGTGGCGTAGTCCGCAAGGCGTTGGACTCCTGACCGCGAGGTCGGGGGTTCGATTCCTTGCTGGGCAAGGCCACGGCTACCCCCTTGGGCAAGGGGTTTAAACCACTGCTCCGGTTTCTGGCTGTACCGTGGCTTCGGCCAAAAATCAGTGCCAGGTGGGGGCCCACCTTGCCTCGCGGCAGAACAACGCCCATTGTTATGTATACGGCGCCGCCCTGTGATCCTCGTGATTCAGTTAACGGCCATTGTGCTGTGTCAGGTGGTTGTCGTCAAAAATAAAGTCAAAAATAAAGTCAAAGTCAAGTCAAGTCAAAAGTAAGCCCCCGTCTATGTTGCGTCGGTGCAAGCAGCAGCAGCTTTTGCAATGCGCTCTATGAACTGACTTGCATGGGATCGATCAGCAAAGTTGGTACATATACGTGTGGTTCGTTGTTTTGTTTGGACTTCAAGGAGACACCATCCACTGCTATGGAATTGTGTGTTGTGAAGGCGATGTGAGATAATGTACACGAAGGCTACATTGTATACAGGTGTGTAGTGTACACGGTGTGTGCATACAATGTACAGCAGCAAGCATTGCAGTTGACACCAGACCAGACTTCACAAAACTATTGCATCAGCTTTTGCATAACCATAGTGCATATCGCTTGCTGCATCATTCCTTTGTTATTGGCAAAAACATGAACTTTCCGTATTCAGCGTTGTTCTCGTCTATGACGGCTTCGTATTTCCTGCCTTTGCTGTCGACGTACGAGCCTGTCTTCAATTCGCAAAGTGTCTGAATGGGCGCTCGCGGCTTTGTCAAAAGAATCGCTCGCAGCCATGCACGATCGCACCCGAAAGCCAATCTTGGCGAATAACGCCTGAGACTTGGGAGAAGTGGCAGAGACCATGATGCCCTGGATGCCCAACTCGCGCAGTTTCGCCAGCGACAGCTCGTTGAGGCGCTGAGAGATGCCGCGGCGCCGGAAGTCGGGGTGGACCGATACGCCAAGGCAATTGGCGACCTAAGGTCGACAATAGGCGGTTTGGAATCGACCTCGACCTTTGGGTGCGCAGCTGAGTTAGGTTAAAGAGACATGTCGGTGGGTTGTCGTGGTCGGGGTTGGACACCAACAATGGTACGTACACCACTGAGATACAGTAGACAAGTTGCGCGAGCGAGCGTGATTCATGCCTTCGTTCTTGAGCTTAACGGCCGTCTATTCCTGCCAGTCAGGAGAACTTGCTGTGAGGCGCCCCTCCTGGTTGGTAGGTAACATGAGGCTCTGGCGGGTAAGCGACGGCGGTGTGTGACACTGAGTCTCCCCCCGCTTGGTTATTGATCGCAGTCGACCCCGTGTCGCCTTTTACAGTTCCTGTATTGCGTTGCGATGCGCTGTGAGGAGGGGGATCGAACCTGGACGGCGTTAGCCGGTAGCAGCTGCTCCCTGTCCTTCTCGAGCTCCGCCAGGTAGTTGAGTCCCACGATGAAGGTCTCGTTCCAGAGGCCTTCAAGGCTCTCGCGCTTCTCGCCGCGCCGCCAGACACACTGCAGCAGCGCGCCCACGATGCGACCGTCGCAGCTGTGCAACAACAGTGCGAGCGAGGCCTCATTCAGCCTACCTAGACCAGACCTACCGAGCCACAAAGGTCAGGCCGCTCTTTAGGCACTTCTTGCACGACCCCTTCATCGCCAGACGCACGTCGAGCGTGTTGATGACGCTGCCACTACTCTACAACCGCACTATGCTCGACAACTTTTTCGTCAGTGAGCGCTCGTGAATGCCACCCCGAAGGTCTCCTTGATCAAGTACTTCATGACGAACTTGTTCAGCTCGCCCGTGATGTCGGGCGTGCCGCATTCGTAGACGAGTTCCCCACTGCTGGTTGTAGCTCCGGTTTTGGATGACTTGAAGCAGTTCATGCTAACGCTAGTATAAAGATTCTTCCTGCATTGGATGACTTGCTCTGCTCGCTCTGTGGGCTAGTGACGATTGCATCGCTAACGCTTGTTTATGAAGCGAAACCAAGCTGCCTTTTCTCGTACGATACAAGATTACGAGATAGACCATACCGTAATTAACCGATTACCTGAGCAGGCGCAACCTTTTCACGGCAACGCAAATACCATTTCAAATGTGTGTACGCAAGCGCAACAAAATGACAACGTGCCTTGCGGCCAGCGAGTTGCCCTGTCGTGAAATGGTTGTACACCGCCCCCCCCCCCCCAGGGCAGAGTATGGCATAGTGGTAGAGAATCGGCCTCTTGCGCTCACAGTTCTAGGTTCGATTCGTGATGATTGATCTCTAGATCGAGGAATTCCCATCAATGGACTTTCTCGTGCTGTCGCTGCCCTAGATTACAGATGACTTTCTCAATGTTTTCAATCAATCAATGTTTTTATTGATGCAGGCACCGACACAGTACAGGGACCGTAAACCAACGCACGAGACACGGAGGGGCGATGCATGGTAATAAGACTGTATGTAGGTATCACAATCACTATTTAATGGCGTTCTTCTCCCGCGACGGAATATGATGTGAGCCGCCCCACTGGCTGATCCAGTGGTGGGGGAAAGGGGGAATTCCCCCTCCCGAAATCGGAAATCTAGGGGGGGAAAGGGGGGAAAGGGGTAGGCGCTGAGAGAAGAAACACGCCTAGTGGGCCTCGTTTTCAGCATAAAATTGCTTGTAGGTGGTCCAAAACAGCAAAATTTTCGCCTGCTTTTCGCCCCGTTTATATTCGAAAATGGACCGCTTAGGTGTCGAAACCACTGCCAAAATGCCGCAACATCCAAAAAGTGCAACAGAGTCCTCCCTTCTGCAAAATTCCTCCCCCCTCCGAAATTTTTTTCTGGATCCGCCAGTGAGCCGCCCACCTGGCACAGATTTCGGGTCGAAGCCCTGGAGTCGTACGAAACCGAATTCTGCGGCAAGGATGACCAGAGAAAAATCCACTAAAAGGGAAGTCCTCAATAATGGGTCCCTCAAGAATTGAACCCAGCACCTTGCGGAACATACCGTACAATCCTCTACCACTAGGCCACCTTCCGAATGTCGTTGGCTAATTATGCGGCTCTAGACGGGAAGGCGTCATGGAGATGGGTACCTAAATATGGGCCATATAACTGTCTCCTAAAGGCTGATTCACAATTAACGGTCTTCCCATCGGTCTCGGTCTCGGTCTCGGTCTCGGTCTCGGTCTTCCCATGCCAAACAGCGAAGACCGATGCGAAGACCGAGACCGAGACCGAGACCGACGATGTTGGGAACTTTGAACATTTGCTCCGGTCTTCATCGGTCTTCATTGAACTCGTGTTGAACGCGCGCGCTACCGTAGTTCACGCTTCACTATAGCCGTCACCCTCAAAGAATTTGTCGGTATTCGCATAAGGGCAAAGCGACTAGGAAATTAGCCGAAATTGAAAACAAGGAAGAGTTTACGATGCGTCGTATTCAACAGGTGGAGGCGGCGCCGTCTCCTTGGATAATTGACGACTGCTCTTATAACAAAAATCCAAAAAAAAACGGCGGCGGCATGGCTGCACGTCTCTAAAGACACGGCGGCGGGAAAATCTGCACCGCCATTGCATACGTCAAGGTGGACGGGCCCGACGGCATTGTCCTACATTTTCTGTAAGCGTCGTCAAAAGCGGCAGCGTCAGCCGTCAGCGAAAGCGTCGGCAGCAGCGGCAACGGTGTCGACGGCGGCGCTGACGACAGCTCCTGTAGCGGCGTCCGCGCCCCTGGCGGCGGCGGCGGTCTGCGTCTGCCGCACAATGTCTGTCTGTTTGTCTGGTGGTAGTGCGTTCCCGTCGTCTACTGCGTGTGCTTTTTTGTTTCCTACGGAAGTCGCATAAAAAATGAAACAGGTCGAAAACAAGGGCCACAGTACGCTCTTTAATACGCTGACAGGCGCGCATTTAACCGAAGATCATTGAAAGACCGGAGGCAACGCGTCGTCAATTTGGCATGGGTCAAAAAGTCCGAGACCGAGACCGAGACCGATGCGAAGACCGAGACCGAGACCGAGACCGAGACCGAGACCGATGGGAAGACCGTTAATTGTGAATCAGCCTTAACGTTGCTCCTAATCGAACAACAAAAAAGCCCTTCTTAGGTAATCCAAAGAGCGCGTCCATTGGCACTATTTACTATGAAAGGGTTGGGAATAGGTAAAAGGGGGGCGGGTAAAAGGTGGTGCCGATAAGCCGCTGCCATTGTAGTTTGCTTGCCCTCTATTGAACTAGCGCGACGAAGCTGTAGCGAGCTTGACGCGGCACACGCCACGCCAGCATACAATCGCCACAGTCGACGGTTTTCCACAGCTTTGTATTGTACCTGTTGGTTGCCACTTGAGACGACAGGTTCACTATTACTACATACCACTGGCAGCTATAATAGCCACCAGACATTCGTAGCGCCGAAGGAAAATGTGGTGAACATTTGGAAACTCTGCTTCTGCGAGTCACCAATGCAGTGCGCAACGATGAGGCTTCGAAGACAAGCAGGCACTGTCGCGGTTTTATTTGGGTGCGCAATTCTCCTGTGGGCCAGCGTGGTGCGTGGACCAGACACAGCAAAACTGGTAAAGTGAGATAGATTTATTGCTCAATTATTACGCATAAACTAAAGACGAAATGTACAGAACAAGTTTGAAAGCCCGAAATCTCAAAATGTATAGGAAGACGCTCCTGACACATTGCTGCACCTGCACGCACTAGCGGATCCAGAAGGAGGGAGAGGGGTCTCCCCCTCCTGTCAGCTCAGATTTGGGGGGGGGGAGAGCTCAGGGAAGAACCACAGGGGCAAAGTACCTAGAAGATTTTTCCGTTTTCCTTGGATTGAGGCATTCAAAAGCGTACAAATTTCGCCTGCTGCGCCGTGGCTCTCACTCACAACTAACTCTCACTCGCAACTCACTATTGTGTGTTGAAATTAGTGCAAACAAAGCAAATGGCGATGTCAGGGCCAAAACTTGATTTTTCGGGTATATACTGCGATGAAAACCAATTTGACTTTCTCCCGCTCTGTCAGAAAACCCGGGATCCGCTAGTGCCTGCGCGCTTCAACAATCGTGTTGCACACATTTAGGACAACTGGTTCGCTCGCTTCTCAAGTATCTCACGGATTCGCAAGCGGCCCGAAGTAAGTTGTGACACTGGTTAGCCAATTGCTATGTACATAGTCTGCTGCAGGAGTCAACCAGCGGAACCGATTTTAGGAAGCACCAGTCGACACAAGTAATTTTCCGCGGTTCGGACAGGAGGTACAGGAATGTTGGCTGTTGCACCCACTGTTGTACATAGCTCGCACTGCAAATGCATTCTAAAACGCGTCGTGTTAACCTCCTCTTACTCTAGGCTGAAGCGATCCCGCTCAATGCAACTGCTTTTGAGGAGAACTTTTCCTTGCTCACAAACGAGAACATTTCTTTCCAAGGAGTTCCACCAGAAGGAAGCATAAAGAACGCGCAAAGGCAACTGGTCATTGGCATCCCTAGCGCCTACAGACCGAACAACGTACTACACAAGTGCATTAGATGCTTTACAAAATTCAATTTCAATTATCATATTATCGTATCAATTGCATGTACAAACCCCCTGTACTCGGGCAGCTTATGGCTTAGTGGTAGAGAATCGCGGCACTTGTGTATGGCCTCTTGCGCTCACCGGTTCTGGGTTCGATTCTTGATGGATCCACTAGATCGAGGACCTCCCGTCAATGGATTTTCTCGTGCTGTCGCTGCCAAGGTTACAGATGACGTTCTTCCGAATGTCTTTGGCTAATTACACGGCTCTAGACGGGAAGGCGTCACAGAGATGGGTATGCTATGTACTTGGGCCACTGACGTATTCCTAGCGTTGCCCCTAATCCAACAACAACAACAACAACCCCTGTGCTCAAAGTTTTACTTTCAACAACAAATGCATTACCTTTGGGTTTAGGAGCAATACCTCCTAAAGTGCCTGGAATCTCTTGTGGCCAATCTCGAGTCTGACCAAAGACCAAAAATTCTGATTGTACTATTAATTGGAGTTGACTATGGTAAGCTAAATAAAAAAATTCACCCCAACCCCCTCTCAATGATCAAACCCGTATTTAGCGCTGATTGCACTGATGTTTGCCTAATTTATAGGCAATGCAACTAGAGAAGCATACTCTCTGAAGTTGCTGTCATCCGTCAAGCAAACATATTCGGCGTTGATTTCAACGGGTTTAATTAAAGTCAGGTGTTCCTTTGCACTATTTTTTATGCTATGCAATCATATTTTCTGTGCTGGTAGTAATGCAGTAATGTGGTAGCAGTTACGAGTACTGACGTATAGTAGTACTATTAATAGTACAGTACACTATTAATAGTAGTATTGCTATGCCATTGCTGCTAGTGAAGTGAATTTAATGACTTGATCACTTTTTCATCGAGTCAGAGACAGACAGGAGTACATTTTGCGTAAACGGCCGCTTGTTCTTGCTCTGTTCAGATTGTCTCACCACCACGGAGTTATTATGGTGCACTGTTGGACAGCCTAAGCTCGCCAACAGCACGACCTAGATGGCGGTCGAAGCAGATACTCGACATTGCCTATCTTATGCAGTACAGTCATGGAAAGGCCTCCTACTATTTGGTAGGGGTGTGTGATATTACTGTTCAAACGTGCAGTGTAGTTTTTTTTATGGCTGTTAGCTCACACCATCTGATAGACCTTCATTCAGTCTTCAATGGACGGGATGTCTCTAATAAGGGGTGTATTTTAACGAAACGATTTCTTTCTTGAATAACTTTTGTTAGCCGCAATTGATTTGGACGCCCTTTGGAACGTTCGCGCAGAATGCTTTGGGATTTTGTTTACAAAAGAATCCACCTAAATCAGATCAAAATTTGAAGAGTTACCTAGGCGCAATCTAAACTGAGGTGCAAATTACAGACTCACGCACATGGATGACATGCGCGATTCGCGAAAAATTTTGCATAGGACGGTATCTGAAACAGTTTTTCAGAAATTCAAATTTTTAAATTCATGTTTCGCTCTTTAGATTGAATATTTGAAATGGTAAAGCAGCAGCTCTCCCTAGCAGTCCGAGGGCGGCTCACTGCACGGTTCAGTTTCTGCATTGCGGCAGCTCTTTGAAAGCCGAAGAACGTTTTGAGTGCGCGTAACTCTTCAAATTTTAATCCGACTTAGGTGAAATCTTTTGTAAGCAAAATCCCGAAGCATTCTGCGTAAGCGTTCCAAAGGGTGTCCAAATCAATTGGGGCTAGCAAACGTTATTCAAGAAAGATATTGTTTCGTTAAAAAAACACCCTTTAGAACGGCTCCCTTAAAAAAACCTGTCGATTCGCTGAAACTAAATACTGTAGCTGAAACAAAATACAATGAAATCAGTCTGCCTCCAATAATTCGGCACCACACACGCACACATTCGGTAATTGGATCAACCGAAAGAATCTACCAGCAGCCGGTCTACTTGTGGAACTACGGTAGATTGACCTTCTAAACCTCAAATTCAGCAACTCGAAGACGACGTCATAACCAAAAGCGGCTTTTTCTTGGAGATCGAGAAGTTTATCTCCAAGAAGAATTCCGAGAATCCAGACTGGTTCCTTTTGGAGTTCTCACCGCTGGGTTTCATTGGCAAATTGTTTAGAAACAGCGATCTTTTGTTTCTTGCAAAATTCTTCGCCTTGTTTTACAAGTGAGAGCGCCTTGATTGTGAGTGTGGACTTACAATTAATTTATTTGTACTTTTCTTTACTTTAGGGAAAAGCCAATCGACTGGCTTCTGTCTAATCTGCTCGATGTCAAGTTTTGCGACGTCGAATTGGGCGGTGAAAAGTGCAGTCAGGTATTGAACAGTCCTAAGAACAAGCAGAGCAGAAACAGGATTTAAAAATTATTTCAAAATATACTTAACTCTCTCTCAGCATAGGTAGTGGTGCAAATGCGCTATCTTATCAATTAGAAATCAAAAGTCAAAAGACTGGTTGTTCTGCAGAGCCTCGGTAGCCCATGGCAGTCGTTTATTCATGGAAATTTCTACAGCATGAATGTTTGATATTGCGCGCAGTGGTCAAACATTGCGTGATTGCGGGGTTAACAAATTCATATGATTAATTTATTTACTAAACATCTGCGTGTGAATGTCAAGATTAACCATTAACACTCGATTTGCGTACCAAATCGATTCAATATCACAGACAGATACACAGCAGACAGTAAGGCTGGACAAGATATTGTCCGAAATGAGCTTTATCTTCTGGCGAGACAAGTTGTTTTATCTCTCTAGGAGATCTCAAAGCGAAGAATCAAATGCTGCAGTCTCTTTCAACATATCGGTCTCATGTCAACACTGGAAGGAAAACTTCAAAAGTCGAAAGAATTTTAAGTTGCGTGGTAATTAAAAGATACACTATAGCTCGCCATTTAGAATCAAAGACGGGAAATTTTCACCATAACTCTACCCTCAAGCTCAACGGCAAATACTCGCAGAAATGTTCACTTGATGATTTTATTTTGATTGAAAATGTGCAGACGCCTCGTTAATCAATCGTACCGCCAAAGAGAACACGTGTTGTGGTATGTATTTCCTTGTAAGCAATCGAACGCCAACACCATCGCTATACAATAATGGCACTGTGCTGTGCATTGTGCAAGCGACGAAACGCGCGGCCGACCTGAGCAACACTTTCGTTCAAGGAAATGTCAACAAGTTGTGTCTTTCTTTGCTATTTTGGTGCGCAGCGCCTCCTGTGTCTCCCCACCATTCTGAAGTATCCAATGACCTCGTCGCTCAGCTCTCTCCAGCCGTCGTTCTCAAACGCGTCTGCGCCAATGGCTCCAATTTCCAGACAAGAGCAGAACTCCATGAATATCTCGCTCAGACGACTATAGGACAGTTGGCAGTGGGACTGGGGAGATGAATGGCACGCAAACAGCTTCCGGTAGTTGTCCAGAGGGTAGAAAGCCTTGTACAAGCCGGTGCGCTGAATGGCGTCCAACACAAACGGCCGGGAACTGGTCGAATCGAAGGAACCGGTGAAAGTGAAATTCCGAGTGGTGAAAAGCAGAGCGACTGAGGTAGAGTTTTGAAGGCGGATTTTCACAGGCACTTGAAAGACGTCATTCTGAACAGCGTCTGATTCTACGTGCGTGCGTGCGTGCGTGCGTGCGTGCGTGCGTGCGTGCGTGCGTGCGTGCGTGCGTGCGTGCGTGCGTGCGTGCGTGCGTGCGTGCGTGCGTGCGTGCGTGCGTGCGTGCGTGCGTGCGTGCGTGCGTGCGTGCGTGCGTGCGTGCGTGCGTGCGTGCGTGCGTGCGTGCGTGCGTGCGTGCGTGCGTGCGTGCGTGCGTGCGTGCGTGCTCACCATGAGCGTCTGGTTGACCACTTGTTTTTGCGTCAGCATAATGTCGCTACCATTGGTGCTGAACAACAGCATGGGGTAGCCAGCCTGCGTGTACCAGGCACGCAGAATTGCTCCAGGAGTAGTTTTCGCTGGTCCAGTGGTGTCCAGCTGCGGCTCATACGTCACATCGTCCAGCGTAGAGACCCAGTCTTCCAACCCGGCATTCGAGAATGCGAACTTCTGGACAAAACTCTCGAGAAACCCTCTCCAAATCCGCTTTCCAAATGCCGCGGAGATAACGTGAAAGATGAAGAGGGGTCTGGTGAAGCAGAGCTTTCCAATGTCTTCAGAAGCTATGGTCTCGCTGGAGTCGGGCATTGTCTTGAAGGTCCGTTCCTCGGAGAGGAGCTGTTCGGCAAAGTGCTCGAGATGCATGGAAAGAATGGGTGAGTCTTCTTCCAGACTGTCAGTAGAGAGGACTTGGTCCATGTAGGCCGTAAAGCCTTCCTAAATGGCGTTTGCTTAGAATGACTTTACAACATTTGACAATGCACTGAAGGACAGCTTCCTTCTGTCACATCTTCTTGGCCTCTTCAATCTGTGCATCCAAACTGTCTGAACTTGTGTCTTTTTTTTTTTTTTTTTGAGGGTTTGAGACCGAAGTCTCAGGCGAGAGGGGGACCGAGGGGTCCTTGGTTACCTCTGCCTTATACAAGATCGATTCTCAATGAGAACTGCGATCAGGGGGCTTTTTGCGTGAGCCCCTTGCTCAAGGGGGTTACTGTTATTGGCAGTCTTGCCACGCTGAGGATTGAACCCCGCACCTTGCGGTTTGGAGCCAACGCCTTAGCCCAACTGCGCAAACAGCCGCAAGTCTTTACTGGACCTGGGTTCGAATCCCAGCACTGCAATCGCCTTTTTTCCACAACTCTTCAATTGTTACATCCAGGTGGGCGGTGTTTGACGCCAGGCAATGCCGGCTCCGCCGTTTCTCCTGGCTTATCATGCGTGATTTGTGGAATAGAAGGCGTGCGAGTGTGGTGTAGTGGTTAGCATCCAGGCCCGGAAACCCTGAGACCTGGGTTCGAATCCCAGCACTGCAATCGCCTTTTTTCCACAACTCTTCAATTGTTACATCCAGGTGGGCGGTGTTTGACGCCAGGCAATGCCGGCTCCGCCGTTTCTCCTGGCTTATCATGCGTGATTTGTGGAATAGAAGGCGTGCGAGTGTGGTGTAGTGGTTAGCATCCAGGCCCGGAAACCCTGAGACCTGGGTTCGAATCCCAGCACTGCAATCGCCTTTTTTCCACAACTCTTCAATTGTTACATCCAGGTGGGCGGTGTTTGACGCCAGGCAATGCCGGCTCCGCCGTTTCTCCTGGCTTATCATGCGTGATTTGTGGAATAGAAGGCGTGCGAGTGTGGTGTAGTGGTTAGCATCCAGGCCCGGAAACCCTGAGACCTGGGTTCGAATCCCAGCACTGCAATCGCCTTTTTTCCACAACTCTTCAATTGTTACATCCAGGTGGGCGGTGTTTGACGCCAGGCAATGCCGGCTCCGCCGTTTCTCCTGGCTTATCATGCGTGATTTGTGGAATAGAAGGCGTGCGAGTGTGGTGTAGTGGTTAGCATCCAGGCCCGGAAACCCTGAGACCTGGGTTCGAATCCCAGCACTGCAATCGCCTTTTTTCCACAACTCTTCAATTGTGTAGGTAGTCATAAAAGATTAGGAGGGGCACTCCTGGAGCATTTACATTACTGACATTGGTGTTATTTTAATTGCAGTTTTGACACCACGATGTGCTGGAGGCGAGTATAATTGGTCATTCGCCAACCGCACTGCAGCAGTAGTTATGTATACCTGTAAGCAGATCTCTCTCCACTCCTTAATGGTGACCAGGTTACCGATCCATTGGTGGATAATCTCGTGGATGACCACCCTCGCCGAGGAGTCGTCGACCATGTAGACCAGGCCTCGATTGATGAAGACCAGACCCCAGTTCTCGATGGCGTCGAATCGCCAAGGCTTCGCAAAGAGGCCAAAGGCCAGCTTCTTCAGAGAGTAGGGCACGCCAGTGAGATTGTGCATCTCAGTGAGTGCGTTCCGAGCCACTGGGAGGAGCCAGTCGACACTGGTCGACCGAATCACCTTCGGGTGGAGCACGCTCAGCGCTGAAGTGCACCGGACTTAGGCAAGACTGGCACTAAATACATGTAGCAAATCACGGAGTTGTGTGGTAGCGGTAATCTGCGTCAGACACGTTGGTTGCACATGTTAGAACTGCATGTGTACCATTCTTAGCGATTCGAATGATAGAAATTTTAAAAAACTATACTCGCCTGGAGCGCCCGTGTCATTCAGGTGCGTCTCTGTGTACTTCTGACTGTGAACCATGGAGAGCGAGAGAAGGTACGTAGACATTTTGGGGGTCCTTTCGAAGCAGGTGGCTAGTTTGTCCGTGCCAAGTGTGGCAAGCGTGGTATTCAGCACCTCGCCATTGCTGTAGGCTCTGAACGTGGCGGCGTGCTCGATGCAGATTTCGAACGTGGCCTTGAGCACTGGCTGGTCGAAGCAGGGGTAGACTGCCCTGAACAGGTCTGCACTGAGTTTCCTGCAGTTTGCAGAATTTGTATCGGGGGGTTTCTAGGCATGCATCATAGTGCGGAACATTCTCCAAACCCGGGGTTTCTCCAAAATTCTCCAAAACCCAGTTCTATCAACCTCGCTTTACCCAGAGCCTCCATTGGAGGGCGGTCTACTGGTATTCCAAGTAGAAGGGGGGGGAGGGGGCGGCTTCTAATGTTTCAACATCTTGTGGTTGTGAGGTCACGCATTGAATCGTGTTTGCTTGACTGTCGAGTTTCACAGGTCTATTTCCACATGGTATACCGTAAATGCTCCAATGGTGCCCCCGGACACTATACTTTATCCTCCTTACTCTCAACCTCTATTTACCCGGGGGCATTATTGGAGCTGTATTGCGTTTCTTAAGTGACTAACAGTTCAAAGTAGCTGAAATGTCATTCATTTATGGGTGCAGCTGTGTACACTACACACCACTTGGTATACGTGTCTACTCCTTGATTTGAGTCCCTTTAGAACGCAAATGGCACGGAAATTCTTGTCCACGGAGGCACTATTGGAGAGGGGGCACTATTAGAGGATTTACGGTATATTGTTGCGTGCGCATCGGTGCCAACCTGGCGTGACGCATTTCGAGCATGGTGGCAACGAAGGGCGGGAAAATGTTCCTCCTATCCGTCTCCCCATAGAGACCGCCGATTCTGTAGACGTATTGTTGGCCTGCGTAATTGGCGATTTTTAGAATATATTTTGCATTCTTCTCTAATGGCTGCGATAAGTCAATTCGAATCAGCTCCTCGTCCTGATGGAGCTGTATCGACGTGGCGCAGACTATCATGTCGGGCGCCGAGCAGTCAATGAGTGCGATGTCTAAACTTTTTTGTTTGGTTTTGCGAATGGCGTACCTATTTGACGTACGACATACGTACGACGTACGACTATTCATTCACACGGTACATTGCAACCAGTTACCGTACGATCTTTTGGTTTGAGCCATACCACGAGCGATTTAAAAATAAACTACGTAGGAAAGAGCAAGTTAAATCTTCGAATTTGACACTACATAACTTTAATTTACCTAATTTATCATCAAGAAATTATGCGACAAATTAGCACTTCCAACTGCAACGATAACCACTTTGCGGCCACCCTAATAAGAATTTTTTGGTGAGCGGGTTGTTTGGGGGGGGGGGACGTCCCAAGTCACCTGCATTGTCAAGGCTCATTGCCGCATGGGCCATGTTTAAATAAATCTTGTCCGTTGCGTTGACAGCCAGCAGCTCGACATGTACCGAGCCATTGAAGTAGATGCGACGATGCTCCAAGGCGAGCTCGATTGACAACTTGTAATTCAACGGTCTCAGTCCATTCGAGTGATTTTGAGATGCAATCAACGCTTCTTCGGGAAAGGAGAATCTGAATTTCGTAAACCTTGGTTTGCAAGTGTACATATTTCGTGCTGCACTTTCTTGTTTTCCTGCTAGTGGTTGGAATAAAACTTCATTAATTAAAAGTTGCGCATCAACTGAACAAATGTTGCCAAACCTGAACACCTAAAGACTAAACAACATATACAGACCTGCTTCTGTTGTAGCGCACATCAAAAGTCAGCCTTGGACAAGTGGCGTTGCCGACTTGGAGCCAGTCCATAGTCGAACATAAGTCCTGCTCCAGCACCTTTTCCAGTCCAATCAGATTGCTGCGTTCCGTGCTCGCTGCAGCAGCCCACACTTCCCCAGTGTCGTTTCGCTGCTGCTGCAGAGGGTCAGCTGGGCCGCTGGAGCTGTACCAGTTGAGAAAGGCTGCAGCCACGGCGCAGAGCAGGAGACACATGGTCAGAGCGACGACAACGCAGGCGACCCAGACAAGGCAACTGTTCCGCTTTTGGGGATGCATGGAGTGGCTGAGACTTGGCCTCTGCGTCGACTGAGCATTGAAGTCAACGGGGAGGAAGAGAAAAGCCGAGCGAAGTAGGATCGGCTGAAAGAGAGAAGAACGACGTTAGCCCCGCTAGCACATGCTGACCGCATGCGATTGCAGCAGCGTAAAGTTGTTTGCTAATTTTAAAATTATCAGGTTTACCACGAATGCACAACCAACCATTACGAGAGCGGCTACGGAACACACTCAGGCTCAATATAGACTGGGAACTAGGACCATTTAGCAACGCACGCTTTACAGCACGCGTCTGCTATGTACATTACGTATGCAAATCTACTTCTCATAGCCTCTCTCCTCTTTCCCGCCCATAGAGTAGCACCTACATGTATAGTACCCTCACGCCTAATCCTTCTAAGTGCGCGGGGGCTGTTACAATTGCCCAGTTCACACACACGGCAATGGCAGCGGAATGCTTTGTTGCTTGGGGGGGGGGGGGGGGGGGCGAGGCGGGGAGGGAGAGGGTGGGCGCTAGGCATCTGGCCGGGAGGGAGCGGCAAAATGGCTTACATCTGGCTCGCCGCTCGCGTCGAATGATACGCCCTGACACTCCTCTCCCCCTCCCCCACCACCCGTTCACCAGACCAGAGGCGTAAGTTGAGCATCGCACACGTCGCCCACGCGCCAACTGTCCATGTTTTGCAGCGCCGCACTGAGTCAGGGGCCGAACAGAAGCGCGAAGTCTGCCGCCTCGGCCGCTCCCCACACGGCCCCGAATGATTGAGAGGAGCCGCCTACCCGTAAAGGAAGGAGAAAGGCCGGAACAATACAGACCTCGCGGCGGAAAAACAATGGCGGCGAGAGCAGAGCCAGACACGACCGCTAGTAGACCAGGCGTCGTGTGCGTGATTAACGAGACATGAATAATGAGAAAGAAATGCGAGGCGACGATGCGCCAAAACTAAGAGTCACTAAGAGTCTCGCATACACTAATAGGTAGCTAGTGTATGTACACCTGTGCAAGATCATGCTGAACTGGTGGAGTTGCAGCTATGAGGTGTTTTTACAGGTGGACAGGTTTAAGAAACAAGCTACATATGTATAAGGTGTGTAGACCAGAAATATAAAAAACCTGCAGCCTGGAGTTCGCAGTTGCATGCGACTGCTTGGTCACCTGCGGAGCGCCTTGCTTGCGTCGGTCACGTCGTCTGGCCCAAAAATGGAGGGGTTCAGTTGAGGTTGACGTATGTAGGTGTCTCGCACTCGCTGATGGCCGTTGATTAAGTACCACTTTGGTGCATGGCGTGGTGTGGCGAGTTCATGCGTTCGTGTACGTGCGTTAGTGCACGTTTCTCTCGCCGTTCGCGTTCGCGTTTTGTGCCTTGAGCCGAGCGACATCGTCTTGGGCTGCAAGAAATTTGAGCGCAATTCACTCGGTTGTACGTAATTAGACATTCGAGAGTTTTAGAAGTCTATTCGTCAGCAAGCAGGTGTAGAATTCGCGCCAATCCAGCATTCGAGTCGAGCGAGCCCCTTCGAGCACAGAGAAAATGGCGAGAGCAATGTGAGTTTCACTGGTGCTCTCGTGCGTGCGTTCCTGAGGCTGTGGAGAATGCAAAAAACACGTTTCAGCGGTGCTCTTCTCATCGCGCTGTTTGTAGTAGTCGCCGCGGCGACGAATACTAGAGAGGAGATGTTCGGACGATCGGCCACCACGATGGCTGTGGTGCGTGCGTGTGTCCGGCGTCTCCTTCTCGTGATCAGCAACGATTGCGAACGCGCGTTTTCAGTCCGGCCAGGTTCCAGGAGGGCTGTTTCCACTCACCAAGAGTGCGTGCGTGCGTGCGTGCGTGCGTGCGTGCGTGCGTGCGTGCGTGCGTGCGTGCGCGCGGGTGTTTGCGGAGTGATTTTAACATTTGACCTAAATGTACAAGGTGTTTTTTTTGTTCGATACAGTGCGAATGCTAATGACGTTATGACCGCTTTGCCGAATGTTTGGTCGTACATCGTAAACTAGGTATGCTGCAATCATGCTTGAATCATTCCACCACAGTACCCTGCTATTCAAACTTTCAAAATGCAGTACATGGCACATTTCCAGCTTTCATTCCAAATTCGAAAACCGGACGCGCGGTGCTCTAGTGTGCCGCACATCAACCATGGAATGTGAATTATTCTTCTCTTCAGGGTCCGCGTATTCTGCGCGCAACTTTTCATGGCTGCGTATCAAGAAGGGACGGGCGGCGTGGATGCGGGGCCTCGTGCGCGCGTGCTGCGGCCCATCCTCAGCCTGCACCCTCGAAAGCATCCGGCGCATCTGCTACTAACGCTGTCAGCTCCAAGCGCTACTGCAGAGCCTCCACAAGAACAAAAATACGTTTCGACTTTCGATGCCATCTTCCTTTGCTCGCGTACGCTCTGTGCGTCCAATGTATACCGTATATCGAGCAACAGCAGTTGAATACTGCAAGAACCCACTCAGCTAAGTAACGGCAACCCAATCAAGTAAAATTTTAATTGCACAATTGCATAATTGCACTGTCTATATTAGAAGTCATTCTGTTAGGTCAATTAGAGAGCGGTCAATTGCAGAAGATACCCGCGAACTCGCAAAACGTATGGTCCATCCGTCCTCCTGTCACTTTCGCGCCTCCTCGCTCAGTGTCGACGGCACTTTGAGTGCGGTAGAGGCGGTAGGCGCGCTCTTCACTTGAACGCGTCCCACATTTGTACATTGTGTTTGTCCACACACACACATACACACACAGGGGTGACAGAGACGGACAATGTCGATTGTTGGCGGCTGGCGGCGACAATGGGCGGAAGGCGGGCCCCGATGGCCTGCTCTGTCCAATCAGCGCCCGGACAGGGGGCGTGGCCAGCCGCTTCCCCTTCCGACTGATTGAATAACACGGGTGAGTCGGTTAGTCAGGCGGGCAGTCATAATAAGGAGGCGCGAAAGTCGAATCGGAAACGATTGAAATTGATCGCGAAGGATCAAAGTCAAGTGCAATGGCCTCGCAAGATCAGGGTCATCATGCTGCTGCGACCGACCAAAACGCGCCCAACCCCTTGGTGGCGCTGAAGACGCTGCTCAGCCGAGATCGCTATCAGAGGACGCCCAAGTGCGCTCGATGCAGGAACCACGGTGTCGTGTCCGCTCTCAAAGGTACAGTGCTGCAGTGGTACTGAGTTGCGTACTAATGTACCTATGCTGCGTAATACTGATTTGTACAACTAAACAAACGTGTACACTCCGTTGTCAAGAACAAAGACATTCTGGCAGCAGCAAAATGTTGGCTAGAATAGTGTTATTTATAGAATAGCGAATAGAATAGAATAGTGTTTATTCGGTGAGAGAACATCGGAACAACTTGTAACCATATCGCTGCGTCTCTGCGACAAAAATCTTTAGATATACATTCGCGATGACAGACAGTGCGAGTCACAATTGTTCGAACTTGATTAGAGAAATAAGCCATGAGTTGACGAGCAACACTAATTAAATGGGGACCTAACTTTCACTTCCAAATTCTTGAGAGTTCTTGGGCAGACACAGTGTGTGTGTCAGCAAATGTCCTTCCAACCTCCCTCCTGATCCCTACATATCTTCAATCCTCAATCCAGCTGGTTCTGCTGGATTGCCATGCCATGTTATCACGTCAACAACTTGTCAGTCAACCCTAACATGTTCTCATGCGTTCAGCTCCATACAATACATACAAAACCGTTTGCAGGTCACAAGCGCTACTGCCGTTGGAAAGACTGCCTTTGCGCCAAGTGCACCTTGATAGCCGAGAGACAGCGCGTGATGGCCGCCCAGGTGGCGCTGAGAAGACAGCAGAGTCAAGAGGAGAAGGACGCCAAGCAGCTGGAGGCCATCTACGGCTCGGGCAGTGGTGGGCTTTTATTAGAGTGAATGCTGACAGTAATCGGGACGAATGTTGAAGGCGAGCACGCGAACATCCGTTTTTGTAACCGTAATGCAGCTAGTCGTATTCACGAATGCACTCGAAGTGCGTAGAGTAGGACTAGGTACATATATACATACAGTGCAGTACAAAAAGTGTGTGTCACGAAAATGCCGGGCTGATTCGGATCTGAAACTTGCCTCAACAGCATTGTTGGCAGTCTGTACAATGCGGCTTCAATTGCGTTTTGTATTAGCATTTCCGTTTTTGCGCTAACAGAGGAGGAGCATAACGCATTTGGTATCTAAAGCAATAGGAGAACGGCAGTGTTCCCCGTCAACGGATTCCCAATCCCATATCTATACCGTATCCCGTGTTTCCGTCATCATCTCTCGACACTCGACAGTCCAGTTTGCCTTCCGAGTCCATTAGCCGCCGCCTTCTCTCTGTGTCCCTCGTGTGCGTGTCATTGTTCGCCTGTTTCAGTAGTGTTTGCGTCTGTGCCATCCTCAAAGCGCCAGTTGCGCTCTCCCTCTTTGGGGGGAGGGGGGGGGCGGCGTGCGATGGGACTTGTATAATCGCGCGGCGGCGACCACTTCCCGCCATTGTGCCATAGAGCCGACGAGCCGACAGGCGACACTCGAAGTCGACTGGCCTCTATGTGTGTGTGTGTGAGGGTGTGAATGTGTACGAATGTGTACAAAGATGTCAGCGCAGAAGTGGGGGATCTTGCGGCCCCGTCCGTTACAGAGTCTGACTGACTCGAGGTTACGGTATAGGCCGATGGCTGAACAGTAGGGGGGGGGGGGGGTTGAATGTATAAAGTGAGCGTCAAATACGGTCAATCGCGCTTATGCATGCACGCTACGCATACAGCACGAGTGAATCACTGCATCACTCACAGGGTGCATATTATATGCAAATTTGTCTTTAGCCAAGGTGCTGCTAGCAGCGATCAGGGGCGGCCCGTCTTCTACCGAAGATGGGGAGGAGGAGCAGCAGCAGCAGCAGCCGTCAGCTGAAGAAACTCAAATGGAACCAGCTTCTAATGACTGCCCCATGGAAAAGCAAGTCAGTCAAGGTTGGTAGAAGACGCGTGTGAATACGGTGAACAAGTCTGCAAGATGTTCCTTGGTCACTACACTACCCATTTTTACAATTATTGTAATGCTATATATGCAAGACAGAAGAACAAAGTCTATGTGTCAGTCAACAACTCATATACTGTAGCTGAAAGTCTAAAAGAAATGAAAACAATAAACTCAATTTATTCTGGAGACTTCAGTGCTTTATACCCATCATTGCTACATACCACAATCATTCAAGGAATCTACTCGGTTATCGACCTATGTCACAAGAATGCAAAGACAGACTATGTGTCTATAAAGTCAAGGAAAGTAACATATCTAAACACATTTCAAAGCAATTCTCAATGTTGGCACAAAAGTGAAGTGAAAGAATTGTGTAAGGATATCCTACAAAATTCATATATGAAGTTTGCCAACATTATATTTCACACAATTAAAGGGTGTCCACAAGGTGGAGTCACTAGCTGTGCCTTAGCTGACCTCTGCTTAAGCTGGTATGAATATAAATGGCTCAAAGACAACAAAATAAAAGAAGGCCAACACATCTTTAGGTATGTTGATGACATCTTAGCAATTAACTTTAGCAATTTTCAAGAAATTGCATCTCATATATATCCCTCTGAGCTAAGACTGAATAATACTACAGTCTCTCATAACAAGACGCACTTTCTGGACTTGTCAATAGAAATTCAAAACAAAAATGCTGAAATACTTTTGTACAACAAAACAGATGCCTATAACTTCAAAATCAAGCGTTACATGATGGCAGATAGCAACATGTTCCCAAGAATATGCCATTTGGAATACTTAGAGGACAAGTGCTGCGTATACTTCGTTTGACCACATCAGAGAATGATATGTGGAACAGAATAAAGAATTTATATGATGAATATGTGAACAGCAATGGCTGCAATCAAGAGTTAACTTTGAAACATATAATAAAAACATTACATAACCAAGAAAATCTATTAAAAAGAATATGTAAAATTTACAACAGAAAAAACATGATAAAACAAATTTTATCAATCTAAAATATTTTACAAGAACCCTTCTAAAACTGTCTCATTCTCAAACTGATTTCACAGTCTCATTCTAAAACTGATCTCTCAATTTCATTTCTCATTCTCAATCTGAAAATTAGTACTGTAGACTGAAAATTTAAATGACTTAAAATTGGAAGAGAGTCAAGCTAAAGAAAGTAGAATTGGAAATCTCAAAGAAAATGTTGCAGTGCACCACGACAATCGTGAAGCGAGGTGCACTGCTGTCTCTATAAATTCTACAAGATTAGAAAGAAAAATACAGAAATTTGTCAAACTAAGAAATCTACCTCGAAATTCTGGGTTGTTCCTCTGAAAATCATGAAAATTCTCAAAAATACCCAAAAACTACTGCTAAATTTCGAAGAAAATGCAAGACAAGATGTCTGTTCTTTCAACCTAAGAAAATTCCTATGGGTTATCTCTGAAATTCGTTTAAATCCTATCAATTCTCAAAATTCCTATCTTAGAACTCTGAAAAAACCTTCAAAATTCAAAAGAACTTTGTCTTGGAATTATCAAAAGAACCTATGGTATGTTTTACAATATTCTTTCTAAAATTTGCTATTCGGAGTTGGAAAACGATGAAAATCACAAGACCAGGTACATAAAATAAATATTTAATCCGCTTCCCTAGTAATGTGGAAATAACCCACCATTTTGTCAATTACAACCTAAATCTTAAAGGCTGGTTGCCTCTGAAGAGCCTCGCCAGTCTGAGCGTCAGGCATAGAGGCGAAACGCTCATTTATTAACTGAAAATAAATACTCCCAGTATCCTAATGTTAGGTAGGAGTACATATTATTATTTACATAGCTACCATATTCATTCTAATTGCAAATGAATCAAGGCGGCCGATAGCGTTGTCACAGCGCCTGTGTTCGACACACAAACGTCGTTTGGAATATGGCTTTCAGTAGCTCGAAATATCAAACAACCACGCGTAATCAACGTCAAAGTTATCGGAAATGATAACCTGGAGTGTACACTGTAAATATATCGGACCCAAAAATGCAGGATTTGAAATGAATCATGCATGTGCATTTATTGGCTACTCAACTGATACCATACGCACCGTATACTGTAGCGTCGATCGCCACGCGCCAATCAAGTCGGGATTAACAACCGAACAGTCAAGTTGCGCAATGCGTAAGGCACTAATTAATTGTGTTGGCGCTCCTATTACAGTAGTATAGTGTTGTCGTCTGCGTGAAAAGTGAGAGGGGTGGGGGTGGGGGCTGAGCTCCCGACAGGTGCGCCCCCAATTGACGAGTCCTTCGTCACACCATTGTGCGTCGACCCCCCCCCCCCCTACCTCCCCCACCTCATTCGACGTTGTTGACCAACGACGAAGACCCCCCCCCCCGCGCTCGAATCTTCCCACCTCTCCATGGTGGACTGTTTGCAAACAACCGAGCGTGTATACAATGTACGTGTATGTAGGTATGTACAGTGTACATGAGCCACTTGACCGTTCGCCATAAGGGAAGGGGGGGGGGGGTGCAAATTACTGGAGCTGCGGAAGCGGCGGACAGCTCTTTGTGCTGCTGCACAGCTAACAAACGGCAGCTAGCTGCAGAAGAGCCAAATATGTATTTTGGCAGTTTCGCCGCAGGCGGCTTGCTTTCAAGTGCGCGCGCTCGCTCTCTTCCCCGCCGCAAATACAATCGACTATAATGGCCATTGTTAGCCGGGCGCAATGGCGCATCCCACCACCCTTACGCCCTCTAGTACAGTGTCTCTCCTCTCTCTCCCGCTTTGGCGGGAAAAAGCGCACCCACACCGTAGGAATACATTGTCGATGCGAAAGGGAGCAGTTCCGCGTTACTTTTCTCTTGGCGATTAATCGTTCCTTCATACACGGCACGGCAGCACGGCTTACGGTAGTCAGCCTGACTGCAAATCCGCCTATAATTGCCATGTGTTGGTTTTGAGGGAGAGAGAGAGGGAGGGAAGCAGGGGAAGGGAGCTGAGGGGCGTGCCAATTTGTCTGTTCCACATATTGAGGGCGTTGGGCGCTGGAAAGCACACTGGGTGGGTGAGTGGGGGGGGGAGCGGTTTCATGGGGGCATGATTGGGGAGAGGCGCTGAGGTAAGCCACGGGGCGAGAGAGAGTAATCGATTTTGGTCAAGCGCCCAACGCTGACCCTGACACGTCGCGCCGACGCCGCCAATGTCAAGTGTTTTCTCGTCAAGTTGACAAGTCGCGGCGGTCGCGTCAACTTGACGCAATACCGCCGTCGCCCATTCAATTCAGTCTAGACAGAGGAGGAGGGTGGGGAGGAAAAGAAGAGGGGAAGGGGTAATGACGACAGTGCGTCGGGTTCCGTCCCGGTATAGCAACGTCCCGTTATAGCAAAATAGATCTGACAGATAAGATCAGGGAGTCCCGCTATAGCAACGAAGGGTCTCGCTATAGCAACTTCAAGATACCGTATCGTTTCGTTTAATGGTCATGCTCCAATTTATTTGTCCAAATGCGGCGCGCACGAATTTAACAACAGCGACACTGACACGACGCTTAACGAAGCAGGACACGATACGTCACAAAGTATGACACGACAAGTCACAAATTACAACACAAATATTAGACACCTCCAACAGTTTAGCGATTACGCGCATATTCTGTGGCAGCAGCAACGACAATTGGGGAGGTGGGGAAGCACCACGCGGGCCAGGCGCAGTGACAGGCAGAGACGCTAGACAACAATTCACGGGTGAGTGCACTGGCGGGCGCGCTCTCGAAGTCGAAGTGAAAAACCTGCCAAGAGTGGGGGAATGTAGGCGCACGCACATTTGCAGCACCCTCTCATTGCAAACGTTGCATACGCTATCGCCAGCGCTCCGACGGTGCCGAACTGCTGTGTTAGCCGCGCCGCGATGAGGCGGAACAGCGCCTCGTACGACTCGTGCTTTTTGTTGGGCATGAGCGCGTAGCAGACGGGCGTCGACTCAGCCATGTTGTTGTTGACGAACGCGAAGAGGATGTACAGCTGCGAGAAGCTGAAGTCGCCAGGCCTGTAGGCGAACGTGCCGTCGCACACGACGTGCTCGCTGCTGTGCAAGATCTGGGCGTCCAGTGATGACATGAGCACCAAGAATGGTGGTCTGTCACTCTGCATGATGGCCCACATGTCCTGCAAACGAAACAGAAAAGATTCATAACAGGTTAGCAGCCCATAGTCAAACACATTTGGACGCATTTCCACACCCGGCGCTGTTTGTTTTGGATGGAGAAGTGATAGCAGCGGCCAGGGTGCGCTTTGCTTGGGTAAACGATTAACCCAAGCGGGTTATACTTCGTAGGAGCAAAAGTGGCACTTCCGAACTCCATTGAAACGCAACACTGATGACAGACAAGAGATGCCCACTGCACAGCGCACTAATGTGCTGCGCGTCCCATCGTCTGGACTCCCACTGTTTTGGCCCGTCTGCATGTTCCGATAAATGTCGCCCGATTGTCAGCGTGAGTCCGCGTGCATCGCTAACGCTGAACGCATCCAATGCATCCAATAGGGAGCCAACCATGCTGTATTTCGGACTGAGATACGGTGTTGCTATAACGGGACTGCCCTTTATCTATCGCGTCTATCTTGCTTGCTATAGCGGGACTCTGCTCAGCAGGAGATGGCTGGATTGTCGCTATAACGGGACTTTACCGTGCGTCGTCTGTCAGTGACAGCCGAGAGCGCCTGAGAGCGGTGGGCAAGATGGGAAAATTGACGATGATTGCATGTATGCAGAATCAACGGGAAGGGGAAATTGAAAGTGCGACTCAATTGAGAAAGCATAGCCGGATTGTACCGTAGTGTCGAGATGCATATACTGTGCATGGACTTGTACATATACGGCTTGTACACGGTGTACTGTACACTCGAAAAACAATGCACCTTTATATAAAACCGTAAAATCCAGATGCGATCTCTGCAATTGTAGCCTGTTCATGTCACTGCTCACTACCAATGCAATCAAAACCCCGTTCCAGACACCAGCTGCACGGAGACGCATGAGTCGCTGACCAGTCACCTGGAGATGCTGGCCACTCTCTTTCCGCAGGAGGCGCGCTCTCGTCTGGAGGTGGTGCTGCTCCAGTGTCGCAACGACCCGCTCAAGGCGTTCAACCAGCTCAGCGGCCGGGCCGCGACGCAGCCGCAGTCGTCCGCAACCGCCTGCGCAGAGGGCCGGACTGCAGCTGCTGCAGCTGCGCGCGACGACCGCTCCTCGCCGTCCAGTCACTCGGACACGCCTAGTCCTCAAGAGCAGCCGGCGCCAGGGCCACCGCCGCCGGCGCAGCCCCAGTCGACCGGCCTCTTCCCGGCCCTGTCGTTCTTCCAGCACAGGACGACCACGCCAGCGGCGGGCCAGCAGCAGCAGCAGCAGCAACAACCATTCTTCCGGCCGCCGATCCTACCGTTCTTTGGGCTGCCGCCCCAGTTGCTGCCGCCGCCGCCTCCCCCGGGCATCTGGAGCCCCTACGCATTTGGAAGTGGCGGCGACGGCAACTACGCACTCGACTTCAGTCAGAGGAAGAACGGAAAGTAAAGGGAAAGGACGTGAATACATACCTTGAGCAACAAAGAAACAAGGCTCTGTGAAAGTCGAGCAAATGATACGCAAGCATTTGTGTCAGGGTAGCGATCAACCGTGTTGTAACTCTCGTGACGTGCACGTGGTCGTCGGTGGAATATCCGTAGGGTATCGCTGTTTGAGTTGTAAAGGGTTTTTTTTTTTTAATTATCACATTTCTTTTTTGAATAACTTTTGTTTCCTTTGTCAGATTGTTATAGAATTTGGAACACTTATACTCAAGACTAGGATTTTGTCTGAAAAAAGAATCGTCGAATTCGGTCGAGGATTCCAAGAGTTATGGCACTACAAATCAAATTCGTGTTCCAAATTTCATAACAATCCGACAAAGGAAACAAAAGTTATTCAAAAAAGAAATGTGATAATTTAAAAAAAAACATCCTTTATTTTACATATCTTGTACACTTGTACAGTACACACCTTATATTAGACTAAGAGTTTACTCGTTTCAGTCCCTATACATTGACTTGCTTTCTTTCGTCTTTTCCGCGACGTCCGTGTGCAACATAGTACCCATTTATGGTAGGTACACAGGTACACACCAACGAAGGTTTAACGTACTACCTATGTACTGCGCACATGTGTTGTATGTAGTGCGCGTGTGACGACTAGTTATTGTCGAATATCTTTGTGTACGTCACGTGGGGAATAGTGGTCATGCAAATTTGTCGTGTTTGCGAAATCATTGCAACGTCAGCATTTGCAGTAGAGAAAGGTGATGTACAGTAGTGCGCATCACCCTATCAAATTCAAAACCCACCATGGAAGAAAGAACGCCTAACTGATTGCATTGCAGATTGATGGTATAAATCACGGTTCATCTCCGAGTAGGAGAAGCTCTAGTTGCTGGTCGTCGCCGGCTTGGCAGAATCCGAGGTGCTCGGCGATATTGTGTCCGTCCTTGCAGGCGGGACAGTCCTGTCGGTGCTGTCCGCATTGGGGCCCGTCGCGCACGCACAGGCAGTCCACCCACGAAAAGAACGCTCCCACCGCGTTCTCCTCGCCGCGCGTCTGCAATGCCGCCCTGTGCGTCCCTCCGTCCGTCCGTCGGTGGGTGGCGTACGGTACCTCGTTAGTGCCTGCGAGTCGGTAGCAGGCGGAGCCGTAGTAGCTGCCCCAGAGGGGACACTCGAATCGGAGCACCATCTCTCGCATCGCTTTCTAAACGTCGCCGTCAGTCGATGGCTTAGGAGGGCTGAAGAGTGGGCTCGGACCTCGTTGATGCCGCACTGCGTGATGGAGGTGTCGATCATGTGACTCGCGACGATGCAGCGCACGAACGTCGGGTCCTGCAACGGTCGCGCCCGTGCCCTTGGCGTCCAGGGCAGCGGGCGAAGGGAGCAGTGGAAGAAGACTCACGGAGCTGAGGCACTCCTTGATCTCATCGCAGACAGCGTCAGCCTTCTTGTCGATGTCGGCGATGGCAGCGTAGAAGGCGTTGGTCAACTTGGCGCCCGCCAGCTGGTCGCAGACGCCGCGGTACGCGCCGGACACACCGTAGCGCGGACAGTACGAGCTCGCCATCACGCGCTTCAGGTTGCCCTCCAACGACACCGTCCCATGATCAGTCAAATTCTACTCTTCAATCGGATATAGAATCATTGGGAATGTCCGCACCGACCTTCTTCAGCGGCAGTTTCGTCCTGGCATAGGAGACGAAGTTGAGGCAGACCTCGCAACCGATGCGGCCCACCTAGACGAGACGCCGTTTGAGTGCGCTACGCAGAACATTTAGCTTTGTGGAACTGCTTCTGCGCACCCATTCTAGACACCTTGTAGGTAGCATTAAGTGCAACGGTTGAATGCAGTTTAATGTTCGCAGTATGGTACATTTCGCGCAACTGTGACGGAAGACTTAGATGGCACCAATTGTTCAAACATGCTCAGTTAGAAGAACAGTGGAAACTAGCTCACACCATGAACAGTATCCGCATATGCATGGAGCAGGATGTATTTCACAATACGGCTGAGTAGGGCTGAACAACGATAGACACATATAGCATCTGAATTCGAATCGTCGCACTACCGTATACCTTGGCTACGCTTTCCTGCTGCTCCGCCCGCAACAGCACTGCCGCATAGGCGAGCAGCGCCGCAGCCACCGACACCGCTAGCACCCTCTTCATCGTCTAGCGTTATTCGGCTTCCGTACCGTAGTCGCGACTCGCGAGAGGCAACTCTCTCTCTCTCTCCGTTTTCTTAGACGAGCAAGATCAAGTACAGGGTGGCCCACGATGGGTTTGCCAACTTTGACTGGCTACTGTGAACCGCTGCGTTGGCAGATTTTGCCCAAATTTTGCACGCATGCGCTACCAAGTCCAACTTAGATATGTACCAGGTTTTACCCTTGACCGATGAGTTTTTTTTGCAATAATGGTGCTCAAATGGAATTCCTGATTTTTCACGTCAATGATGTACGGTATGCGAATTTGCATCTGTTGTGTGGCGTGCTGATGTCAGTGTTAGAAAGTCGACAAGATGGCCGAAAGTCAGCGTCTAAGCCTTCAAAAGCGAGTGAAAACTGTGCAAATTTATTATGAAGTCAAAAATTCTCGCGAAACCGCTAGACGTCTGAAGCGAGATTTTCCTGAATGGCAAACCTGCAACCACCAGACAGTCCTGAACATTGTCAAGCGGTTCGAGGAAACCGGTTCAGTGGGGGAGATCAAGAGGCAACTGCCGAAGCCCAAGAGAACGGGATCGACCGAGCAAAGGGTGCTAGCGGCAATCAGACGGTCTCCAAAGAAGTCGACTCGCCGCCTTGCCGCCCAAACGGGACTCGCGCGCACCTCGCTTCAGCGAATTCTCAAAAGCGCCAGCTTGCGCCCATATCGGCCCCGGCTGCTTCAAGCTTTGAACGAAGACGACCCCGACCGTCGTTTGGAATTCTGCGAGTGGTTTCTTGAGCAGTGTCATCTTGACGAGCAGTTTTGCGATCGAATTTTGTGGTCAGATGAGGCCCAATTCAAGCTCAATGGCCGGGTCAACCGCCACAATTCGGTTTATTGGGCCAGTGAAAATCCACACGAGGTGCTTGAAAAAGAAGTGAACAGTCCAGGTGTGATGTGTTGGGTCGGCATCTCCAGCAGCGGAATCATCGGCCCCTTTTTCTTTGCTGGAACTGTGACTGGCGACTCCTACCTGGAGTTGCTGCAGAACGAAGTTTGGCCAGAGATTGCGGAGTGGCCTGATGTCGACGCGATCGTTTTCCAGCAAGACGGGGCCCCCCCGCACTTCGCTCGCCAGGTCAAGGACTGGCTTCACGAGGCATTCCCCAACCGCTGGCTGGGTCGTGGAGGACCGTTCGACTGGCCGCCCAGGTCGCCCGACCTCACTCCGGTCGACTTTTCGGTGTGGGGTATCGTTAAGGAGGTGGTCTATTCGCAGCCGTCCAATTCCATAGAAGAGCTCAAAGAAGCTATTGAAAATGCGTTTGCCCACTTTGACGCCGATTTGTGCTCTCGAATTTGTCGTTCCGTTGCTGGCAGGTGCACCAAGTGTATTTCGCAAAGCGGCGGTCACTTTGAAAATCAGTGATTCCGTGTCGTGCTGAATAAATCCCGGATAGATTGGTGGATCCCACTGAAATTTTTCACATATCTAAGTTGGACTTGGTAGCGCATGCGTGCAAAATTTGGGCAAAATCTGCCAACGCAGCGGAGCACAGTAGCCAGTCAAAGTTGGCAAACCCATCGTGGGCCACCCTGTAGTGTCTCCGTCGCTTAGGTGGGCGCTTAAATGCGCCGCGTCCACAGGAAGTGGGCGAGCCGTTTGGAAGAGATTATCTTTTTAGGCGAACGGTAGTCTACCGTGTGAACAGTACGCGAGTTGCTTGCGTAGGCACTAGGCAGGCAGGCAGCATGTAATTTTGCTGAATTACGAAGGCGCGTGTGGAATTCATTTGGCGGCCTGCTGCCGTCTGAGATAAGCGACGCGCCCTGCTTTCCGTCTGGCCGTGGGCTTTTGACGGCGACATTTCGACTGGAAGGCGACTGTGGGCGGACTGTGGGCGGAAAACGAAGCGAGCACGAAATTTTTACTCCAGTTTTTGTTGTGGTAGTGTGGTTTGTGAAATGCCTTGTACCTGCAACTAAGAGTGTTTTTTTTTCGTTTCGTTTTCGAATAACCTTTGCCAGAAAAAGGCCGATTGTGCTGAAATTTTGAGGATTGTGGCATATTGTCGGTAGTTTTGTTCCACATAGTTTCAGCGGGATAGGGTAACCGACGCGGGTTTCACTGGCTCTCAAATGGAAAAGCCCGATTTTGCACGCTAGTGTGCCTTTCTGCTTAGCCGCTTGGCTGACCATGGCAAATCAGGAGAAAAGAGTGCAAAATCAAGGGAACACCAGACTAGGCATGCGAATTTGCAAAAAATCAGTTTAAAAACTTCAAAAGTTACAAAAGACCCCACGCACAGAAAGGTACACGAATGTGGAAAATCTGGCCTTTCCACTTGAGAGACTGTATAACCCGCGTCGGTTTACCGATCAGGCCGAAACGTTGTGGAACAAAACTGCCGACAATGTGCTACAATCCCTCAGAATTTCAGCGCAATCGGCCTTTTCTAACAAAAGTTATTCAAAAACGAATTGTGGTCGAATAAAAGAAACCCAGTAGTATTTTGGTTACCAATAAAATCCCTCACACAATGCGCCTGCAAACTAGTTAAAGGGGTGTAATGAAAGCATAGAAACGTACAGGACTCATGCATTGGGTGGGCAGTAGGGATGAGCATGGGCTGGGCCGGCCCGGCCCGGCCCGGCCCAGCCCGGCCCATGGGCCGGGCTGGGCCGGAATCCCAGGCCCATCCTGTGGGCCGGGCCGGGCCGGGCCTGCGTTTTGGGGGTGTGGGCCGGGCCGGGCCGGGCCGGACGTTCCTGGCTGAAACATAGGAATCTACATTGTATGTTATGCATATTGTAAGTAACGGCGACTATTCAGCAGAAAGGAGGCATTAAGGACGCGAGTGCGCCTAAAAGTTCGTCGTGACGGCGTCGTCTCACTGTTAATCTAGCGCGTTGGTCGCGACGTTGCCGTCGTCGTCGCCGTTGCCGTTTTCGTTGTCGTCACGGCCCTTAGACCGTGAGGCACAGACGAGCAGACAACAGACGTGAAGCGACGACGACGACGTAGTACTAAAAGGCATGAGCATCTGGCGCTAGCCCAGCCTCACGTCCATCGCGAGCAAGGCGCTCGTGACGACTGCCAGCTCGGCGCCCTCCAGGCGCCGCCTCTACATCACTGGCTTGGCGACGATAGATAATACATCAGACATGGGCAGCGCCTTTTTTTCTCAACAAACCCTTTGTGAGCGGCCAACTTCAATTGACAAACACGGTCAATCTTGAGGCCAAAAAATGGTTGGAAGCTGTAAAGCCAGAAGCGCCATTCTCTGTGTATGTGTAGTGAAAAAACGCGAACTGGCGTACGTACATGTACAACTTATTTTAGTGCACCACTGTACTTATTTCTTGGGATGGGCCGGGCCGGGCCGGGCCTGGAATTTGAGCAGTTGGATGGGCCGGGCCGGGCCTGGGCCTGGTTTTTGACGCGTGGGCTGGGCCGGGATGGGCCGGACTATCTGGTGGGCCGGGCTGGGCCGAGATCTTCAGGCCCATGCTCATCCCTAGTGGGCAGTCATTGGGTAGCCATTGTTTGTTTACGATGCGATGCTGCTGTGAACGATGCGTACACGCAACAGCTATGTAACCAGGTGCCGTAATGATATCGTAGTAACTGTGTACGTTTCGTTGCGCCACATCAGGTGAGCTGTGGATGCAGATCCCAATATTTGCCCTTTTTAAACAGAGTCAAAATTGAGCGCCACAGCTTTTGCAGCGCTCCGTGATTAAAGCTGCCTGGTTACATAGCCAGGTTGGTTACATGCCTGGTTACATGCCTGGCCAGGTTCCACTGCGCCTCCACGGATCCTTGCCTGCTCATTTCGAATATTGTGGTGGAGTTGCCGTGAGCGTGTGGTGTAGCGGTAGCACAGTGGACCGGTAATCCAGAGACGTGGGTTTAATTCCCATCGCGCCATGCGCCAACTTTTCCTCAACTTTTCAATGAGTACGCATGCACTTACACGTCCGGGAAGCAAACAACAACGCAGTTGGACGAACAGTGTCAACACAGGTGCATGGCGTACCTGTGTATACCGTACGTGGGCCTTTATTGCAGATTCCTTTCTAGCGGAATTAAACACGATTGCGCGTGGGCTCTGACGACTTTGGGAAATAGCCACTCGCTCTACGAAATGCAGATGCAGATAAGCGCCGCCAGGAATGCAAACGTGGGAGTGCGAGGCCAATTGCGTCAAGTAGTACGGGGTGGCCCAAGTACCGTATATCCTCCAATAGTGCCCCTGGAGCACTATATGTACTTTCAACCTCGCTCTACCCAGGGGCACCATTAAAATTTTTTGCGGTTTTTAGGTGATTAACAGTTCACAGTACCTGGAATGTCATTCATTAATGGGCGTAGCTGTGTACACAAACACACACACCACTTCTACATCACTACTGCTTGATTTGTGTCCCTGTATTACGCAAATCGCATGGCACTTGTTGGTCTGGGGGCACTTTTGGTGGGGGGGGGGGACTTTTATTGGAGGATTTACGGTAATTGTCACGGTTTAACTTGCTTGTAACTGGCCCGATACCGCCGCAGCCAGCATTTAAGCAATTTATACATCCTACATTTGTAACAGAAGTTTGTCGCTGAAAAGAAGTGGAAAAAGAGAATCAATAGATTTACAGTCACCGTACAAATTTTTCTTGTCTCCTCTCCGCTCAGATCGGCGTCTCCTATAAAACAATTTGATGAATGTCTGCGAATCCGTCGCTGCGTGCTGTACAATGTAGGTACGCTGCTCTCTAACGAAATCATTCTGATGACTTTTTGAATATTGAATACTTGCTCGATTCAAATGGAAACATGGAGAAAGCCTAAGTTAGAGCGTCTGCTAGTACATGCCTGACTATAAAGTGTCAACTGAATGGGTTCACCCAGAGAGAGTCGCCGAGAGATGCTCATCAGACTCCAAAACAAGAACAGTGTACAGTGTCGGTAGATCCATTTCACCGTTGATCTCCGAGTATGTACATAGGAGAAGCTGTAGTTGCTGGTCGTCGCCGGCTTGGCAGAATTCGAGGTGCTCGGCGATGTTGTGTCCGTCCTTGCAGGCGGGGCAGTGCCGGTGTCACGCAATAAGTTGACCGGGGTAATAAGTTGACCGGCCGGTCAAACTATTACAAGGAGTGAGGTGAAATAACGTGACCGCGCTGCAATACTTTGACCGGTCTAAAAAAACGTATTTTATTCCCGCACCCAACCCAATACACTTGGGCTTTTTTTGTCGCGTGTGAACGAGGTGAGCACCTTGGTTGGTAGACACACGGCAAAATTCTTAGTGTTCGATCCATCCGTTCCTCAATTTTTTTCACGCTGTGTTTTGTGCAAATGACAGTGGACAGACCAATGAGTGAAAAATGTCGTGGCTACGGACTTGAACTTTGCAGTTGTGATTTTTTTCTCGCCCGATCGGAAAATCAACATACAGTATACCTACATATATGTCGTCCACGGATGGATCAGTTGGTCTGCCAGTTCAATGGGCGCCGTTTCTCTGATGGCATCGAATACAGATTCTATCGGTTCAACAATCGCTAAATTTCGCGACTTTAATCGCAAATTCAAATATGTACATAGATCCGGTTTCCTCCCACAGACCCACGCAGTCGCCAGTTGTGTTGTGTTCGATCCTGATGATAGCCCACGCTATGTAAAATTTATAGTCACAATCGCAAAATTGCCACATCACACCCCGTCATATTGTTGCAGGGTCGGTCACATTATTCCACGGCGCAAGCGAAACAAGTTGACCGACCGGTCAAGTTGTACTGCAACAAGTTGACCGGTCGGTCAACTTATTCTGCAATAAAAGGACCGGCCGGTCAACATATTTTCCGGTCAACTTGTTGCACGACACCGGCGGTGTTCGCCGCAGTGTTTTGAGTGCGGTACTGGCACGTTTGGCTGTGAATGCGCGGCACGAATGGCTGCCTAGGTATGCCGCTTTGCAGCGCGACAGTATAGTACGCACGATTCGGTATCACGATAAGTTCAAACAAACCAGCAAACTATACATACATGTAGTGCGACAGGAACGATGAAAACAGACAAAAAAAAACAAGTCGACATGCACTGCACTTCACGTAGCCACTCACAACGGTCACATAAAGCACACTACGTATTTTTGACGAAACTGTAGGTAGAAAACTGTAGGAGTAGTGTAGCAGTGCAGCTACTACCCCCTTTAGCGATTGCGCTCGTTGGTCGCCTGCGTAGTGGATTTGGGAGCGACGGTGGTGACCCGAAAGTCGGCGCCTGTTGGCCGGGCCTTGAGGTGCAGAATCTCGAGCATCTGCTCGCGGACGGGCGTGCTGAGCGCGGTGATCACGAACGGATTGATCAGACAGAGCGTGTCCAGCGTGAAGAAGTACAGGCCCTGAACGCTCGCGAACGAGTTGGTCAAGGAGAAGATCAGCCAGCAGTAGGAAACGATCAGCGCCTATAACTTGGCATGATGTGAATTGTGCGTGCGTGCGTGCGTGCGTGCGTGCGTGCGTGCGTGCGTGCGTGCGTGCGTGCGTGCGTGCGTGCGTGCGTGCGTGCGTGCGTGCGTGCGTGCGTGCGTGCGTGCGTGCGTGCGTGCGTGCGTGCGTGCGCGCCTGTGCGTGCGTGGGTGCGTGCGTGCGCGCCTGTGCGTGCGACTCAAAAACCTGCAAGAAGATCAGCAATCCCGATATGGCCAGTTTCACTTCGGCCATTTGCAGCTGATCGCTCTTCTTGCTCAGCACGCGGGCGATCATCGCGGCGTAGAGGCCCAGCATCAGTGCCGAACAGGCGATCGTGATCATAGACTGAACGCTCGAGAAAGTTGCACTCTCCGTTTAATTTTGAACAATGCTACCTACGTTCCGCCGTTTTGTCACGCTGTTTGCAGTCATATTATCCCTTCCTTTCCTACAGTCTTCCTCGTTTGCTGTACATAGGTAGTTGTGCAACCGGGTGTGCCCCCCAGTTATTCAATAGGTGACCCCTCCTCTAGTGTCCATGAAATCAACCATAACTTTTTGACAAGTTAGCTAAACAATGCAAAATCGGCTGTTTTACGACTGCATGTACACACGATAATTTACGAGTCAAACATAGCCCTACATTGACTACAGACAGTTTACAGGTCAAAATGTTGACGATGACCCTGCAGTGCCCTGTCCTCCCCCATCTCCAACCGTACCCCTCTCCAATTGTGCTCGGGTAGCTGAAGGAAAAGTTGAAGCAACAGTGCTAAGGGACACTAGACTTTACAACACAGTACGCGTGGGCCGTGGAAGGCACCGCGGAGAAGAAGAGCGGTCTGGTGTAGGGGTCTCGCCAGATGACGACGACCGCCGTCTCGTTGGGCGGCCTCACGAAGCCGATGTCGGCCCAGGGAAAGAAGGCGACGTCGTAGACGGCCATGGGCAGCACCCACTGGACGAGCACCAGCGCCTTGTAGCCGTAACGCCGCCACAGCTGCAAGCGCGAGCGACAACTACCACCCACTCAACCGAGCACTTCCTTGTCAATCTTGGGCTTTCTCGGACGCGTCTCTACGTCCTCAGAAATACCCAAGCTTGGAACATAGCCTGACAGCACCAGTATTTGGCCAGCAAATCGTTGCACTTTTCGACAATCCACAATCAATCATATGTATTCAATCGACCACCATTGGAGAGTTGCAGTCATTGAGGGGGGGGGGGTGCTGTTGAGGGAATGTACTACGAGTACCTGTTCGTGCTCGGAGTAGAAACAGATGGCGGTGAAGCGATTCAGCGCGATGAACAGTACGCCGAGGGTCTGTGATGCGCTCATCTGGATGGCAATTGTGATTGCCAACTTCCCCGCGATCTAGAACACCTTTGTTGTTGGTTGGCGCGCACGCTCCGGCACGCAAGCACGCACGCACGCACGCACGCACGCACGCACGCACGCACGCACGCACGCACGCACGCACGCACGCACGCACGCGTGCACGCACGCACCGGATCCAAGCTGGTGTAAAAGTCGTAGAAGAGGCCCCAGACTCGAGGGCGCGACAAAAGCCATTGGTGGGCCGCGTTTTCAAAGTCGGACAATCCAGCAAACAGACAGACGACGAAAAACGACGATCGCAATCGCTCGTCTACCTTTCTGCCGCGCCTGAAAGGCAGATTGGAAGAACAAAGTTGTGTCATTTGTCAATTTTCATTTTAATTTCCTTTATTAATGGTTAGTTTTTTTTACAAAATTGTTACATTCCTTCAACTTCCACGTCTTAGGTCACGTCCATAGTGTTGTTGTCAACAGCACTTACCAAATAGCGTAAAGAAAGAGAGCATAAAATGGCAGACAGATAGCGTAGGCGGTCAAAGAAACGACCATTTGGACGCATAGCCATGTTCCGCACAGCAAATCTGCCATTTTCTCAAACTAAATTTTTAATTCGTTGATTTACAGTGCCTCCTTGCTTTATTTGGGCACCGCAGCTTTTTTTAAGTGCTTTGCCCAATACAACAGCGTTTTAACAGGTTCGGTGGTACGCAATTTAAACAGGTGTTTTTGGTAGAAGTCTGCTTTCTCCCCCCTCTAGTGGATTTGAGAGATGCACCAATCAATCGACCGGTGTGCGACACGGTCAGGATCTGAAGCTGCTTGCGCTAACTTTCAGCTAGTAATTACTGCCCAACAATCGACCTAGCGTGAGCGCATCTCGTTTTGGAGTAGATGAAGGTACAGATTGAGGTATTGGCATTGGCTCGACGCGGACGTCTTGGCTCAATTGTTCAGCTCGGGGAAGTGCATCAGGCATCTGTGGCGTAGGTGCAATGCACTTAGGTATATTTATTGCAGAATTCCTCTCTAGCGAAAGAAATATTGAAACTTTGCGCGGGGCGAGGGCTCTGACGTCTTTGAGAAGTGGCCACTCTGTCTGCAAATTGTACTCATCCGCCCGCGGCAGGGATGCAACCGTGGGAGTGCACGCCAATTGCGTCAAGTGCTACTAGAGGGCCCACGTAATAATTGTCGCGTCTTCATTTGCGCGTTACTGCCGCGATACCTACGCAGTCGGCATGGCAGCAATTTGTACACAGGTTAAACAGAAGTTTGTCGCTAAAAAAAAATAGGAAAGCAGAATCGCAAGCAGTGCCCCTGTTGGCGGTTACTGATTCATCGTCTCAACCCCACGCCGAAACAAGCCAGAACTTTCTCCAGAGAGAAGGGCGCTTTTTGCGATCGCCAATGCGAGAAGAGATCGCCAACGAAACCAGCCCGTCCCCTCTCCGTTCATAAAACAATTCGATGCGTGTCCGCGAATGTGTCGCTGCATGCTACAATGTAGGTACAATGCTCTGTAAGAAATTCATTCAGACGACTTTCTTAAATAGTAAAGACTTGTTCGATTTTAGAATGAAAACTAGAGTAAGCCTATGTGAGTTGGAGCGTCCGCCAGGCCTGATAAAATGTCAAATGAATCGGTTCACCCAGAAGAGGGCAATGGCATGAAACAAAGGAGCAGTACCCTCGAAATTTGACAGAATACTATAGAGCAGTGTGTGTGGTCAAATCTGCATGTGGGTCGCACACAAATCGCAGCACAGAGTATCCGGCAGTGGACATGTGTACAAGAAGAGACGACAGCACGCCGAGTGATGCGTATTTGACTCCTCAACAAGAACAGTGTACAGAGTGTCTGAAGAGCCATTTTACGGTTCATCTCCGAGTAGCAGAAGCTGTAGTTGCTGGTCGTCGCCGGCTTGGCAGAAGCCGAGATGCTCGGCGATATTATGTCCGTCCTTGCAGGCGGGGCAGTCCTGTCGGTGCTGGCCGCATTGGGGCCCGTCGCGCACGCAGAGGCAGTCCACCCACGAGAAGAACGCCCCCACCGCGTTCTCCTCGCCGCGCGTCTGCAATGCTACCCTGTGCGTCCGTGCGTCCGTCCGTCTGTCGGTGGCGTACGGTACCTCGTTGGTGCCTGCGAGTCGGTAGCAGGCGGAGCCGTAGTAGCTGCCCCAGAGGGGACACTCGAATCGGTGCACCATGTCTCGCATCGCTTTCTAAACGTTGCCGTCAGTCGGTGGCCCAAGAGTGCTAAAAAGTAGTGTGAGCACGAGCACGTATACCTCGTTGATGCCGCACTGCGTGATGGAGGTGTCGATCATGTGACTCGCGACGATGCAGCGCACAAACGTCGGGTCCTGCAACGGTCGCACCCTCGTCCTTGCCGTCCAGGGCGGCGGTCAGAGGGAGCAGTGGAAGAAGACTCACAGAGCTGAGGCACTCCTTGATCTCATCGCAGACGGCGTCGGCCTTCTTGTCGATGTCGGCGATGGCGGCGTAGAAGGCGTTGGTGAACTTGGCGCCCGCCAGCTGGTCGCAGACGCCGCGGTACGCGCCCGACGCGCCGTAGCGCGGACAGTACGAGCTCGCCATCACGCGCTTTAGGTTGCCCTGCAACGACACGGTCCCATTATATAAGTCAAATTCTACACTTCGAACGCAGAATCATTGGGAATGTCCGCACCGACCTTTTTCAGTGGCAGCTTCGTCCTCGCATAGGAGACGAAGTTGAGGCAAACCTCGCAACCGATGCGGCCAACCTAAAAGGGCGCCGTTTGAGTGCGTCACGCAGAACGCTTCGTTCGTAGAACTGCTTCTACGAATCCATTCCACTTCTAGGCACTTTAGCTTTTTAATGCTACAAGTACAACGGTCAAAAGCATTTTAGTGCACTATCAATTCGAATCGCCGCAGTACCGTACCTTGGCCACGCTTTCCTGCCGCTCCGCCCTCAGCAGCACGGCCGCATAGGCGAGCAGCGCCGCAGCCACCGACACCGCGAGCACACTCTTCATCGCACACGGCACGGTAGTGTCAACTCTCTGTTTTCTTCCAAACAACTCGAAGCAGGCACAACTACTGTCTATGCCACTTTAGTGGACGCTTGCTTATATGCGTCTCGTCCACAGGAAGTGGGCGAGCCATTTGGGAGAGAGCGTCTTAGGCGAACGGTCGCCTACCGTGAACACAAACACAGCACGCGACTTGGTTGCGTAGGCAGCATGTGAATTCCCAAAGCCGCCCGCGTCCGAGTCATTTGGAGGTCAGCTGCCGTCAGAGATAAGGTCCGTCTGGCCGTGGGGGTTTGACGACGACATTCAGACTGGAATGCGACTGTGGGAGGTTCGCGGAAAAAAAGCACGGGATTTTTGCGCTAAATTTATTTTTACACCAGAGTTTTTATGGGAATGTGATTTGCGGAATACATAGTTGCACCTAGGCGTTTACATTCGCAAGTAGACGCCTTCTGTGCACAACCGCCGACGAACAGCGTTCAGTTCCTTGTTTTTAACTACGGTACTGGCACGCACGTTTTGCAGTGGATGCGTCGCACTCAAGTGAGAATGAGTATACGCTTTGCAACGAAACAATAGTACGCTCGATTAGTTCTGTTCAAGATCCCCCCCCCTCCCCCTCTTCTCATCCATTTAAATCGAATCGCGCCACGAATCCCACAAATACTCATAACCGTTCTTGGTGCGTACCTACTCCAGCTGCGTATGCCGCGTTATTGTTACTGTTGTGCAATGTCTACATACCTTTACCTATGTATATCTGACTCTGCACGTGCGAACACAGGCAGTGGCCGAGTCGTTTGGAAGAGCGTCTTAGGCAAACGGTAGCATACCAAATTGTACACACCATGCGTTGGCAGCATGTGAATTTGCGAAATTGAGTTGGCCTAGCGCCAGTGTTGGAGATAAGTGGCAAGCAAGGGTGTTTTTCGTCTAGCGTGTGACATCAATATACAGAACATGTAGATGGTGGGCGGTTGGTGAAACTGGTGAACAATCAAAGAACGCTCCTTTTGACACCCACGACTGTTATATACATAGGTATGTGTAGAAAACCATGCAATTGGCGGAACGTCTCAGCATTCCGCACTACTGAAAGCGTAACAAACGAAAAAGTACTGTAGCGTAACGAAACGCACAGCATCGTACAGAAGTCCGTGACGAAGAAAAGATGCAATGCACAAGCAACCAGCAATCCCACAATCTACGCAGTGCCAAATCCCATCGCCTTGCTCGACGAGTGGGAGCACATTTGATGACGCCAACCGTCTTGGCACCTTCATCCTGCTTTGTGTTGTGGGTGCGCTGATGGATTGAATGGCACTTTTCGGGTATTTATTTCTTGTGAACGAGCATCTTGTATGACGAACATGTTGCTTGCATTTTCTTCCGGTTCTGTAGATTGTGTTACGCCCGCGTATCAGTTCTACATGGGTCTCTATCTAAAGAGAAATATTTGACTGTAATTGCTTTCGGTCATTTCTGCTGAACTTATGGAGCGTCTCGAACGCTAGGAGACCATCAATTGCCCGTGCATCATAAACGTCAAATCCATGACGCCTTCCCGTCTAGAGGCGCTGCCCGCATGGTGTCGAGTTTCAACTCCTAGTGGGACATTGTGGGACACAGTGGGATAACCGTATCCTTCGCCTCATAGCGTGTTTTTCTGTATTCAAATTCAACTGCATCGCGTCAAAGTCGCGGCTACAAGGAAAACGATGAAGCGCAAGATCGAGATGGACGTTTGGGGTCGGGACGATGTGCGCGAGATCCTAGAAGAAATGCGGAGTGGCACATCGGCGCTAACGGCTCGCTCAGCCGCCGAAGAAATTAGCGTGCGGCAGTCGCAGTCACCACTAATTTTTGTTAATGTTTGCTGAAACTTCTTTTAATCTAGGAGCTGACTGGACACACTGTCAGCAAAAGCGCGTTGGATAGGCGCGTGCGAGATGCGGAGGTTGGCAAGAGGAAGGCGTTCGGCAAGCGCTCAACCACACACACGCGGCCCCAGTCGACTCCGTCGGCGCTCGCTGTCGGCCGCGGCGCCGGACTGCCTCGGCTGTCGGCGCGCGACACCAGTCGACTACATCGGCGCTAGCGGTCGGCAGCGGCGCCGACCCTGCCTCGGCTGTCGGCACGCGACCGCAGTCGACTCCGTCGGCGCTCGCGGTCGGCGGGCAGGGGCTGGAGGACAGCGGCGCGCTGGCGGCGTGAGTGTCCGCGAAGCAGCGCTCGACCGGGCTGACTCAGACGCTGACGCGCAACGCCCTCCTCGTGCCGGAGCAGCGACAGGATGGCGGGGTGCGCATATACTCGCCGAGCCGACTCGCCTCCAGCTCCAAGTGCTCAGCGGTCGTCTTCAAAATATACATTTTTATTTACCCACGTCGATCTGTCAAGCACAAACGCTAATTGACCTTTCCATAGGGCGTCCTGTGCACATGCGTTCGTTGCGCGGCATGTGGCGTCGAGCGCTTCAACATGGACGGTATCACAGACCTGTCCTTGGGGGCTCCCATCCGAGCGGTCGTCACTGCAGGTATGTGAACAACAATGCGTGTTTATGCGTGTTTGTAGATCTTCCGTTCTCAGGACCGCTTGAACGCCTACTTCGAACCTGAGGCGCGCACTGACGACACCTGCCCCAGGTGCACTGCCAGCGACCGCCGTACCAGCCAGCTGAGTCTGGGAGTGCCGCTCCCGGTGGCGGTTCAACGTCAGCACCGTCTTGCTGCTCGGCGCCGACGCCGACTGGGCCGCCTTCGACAGCCAGGACGCCTACCTGCTGTTCTACGACCGGCAGACGTGACAGTTCATCTCGCTGCCCCTCAGCGCCTCATTCTCATTGCGCTAGCTTCTCGTTTCCATTTGCGCTTTCCATTAATTGCCCTTGCGACATTTGGTGTGCTTGGACTAGTCGAACAAGTCGTCGCTCAGCGCCAAACAACAGTCGATAAAGGCACTCTGAACTGGAAAATTCGAACACCCTCTTCATAGAAAGGTGTACGGCATGTTGAGCGGTGTGCCGCATACAGCCAACGCCACCGGCCGAGCAATTTTGTACGTTTATAATTTGTTATTAGCACGTGGTATTGTACTCATGTTCGAATTCGGGAGTATCGTACTGCCAGTTGAAAGTCGTTAACGCACCGCGCTGCCTGCCTAAGAAAGGCCGCCAAATTCATTCTGAAGAAAGCCATCTGCAATCTTTTGGCAGCGACAATACGAGAAATTCCATTGACAGAGAGACCCTCATTAGTGGATTCAGTCAATCAATCAATCAATCCCTTTTATTGATGGATTCATCAAGAATCTAACGTGCGCGCAAGAAGCCGATTCTCTGCCGCTAGGCCATACGCTGCTTAAAAGTGTACGGAACTCGATGTAATGTGGATTGCACTGCTCAACATGAATATTCATTTGGAAATGTGCGCCTTTGAGCATTAACAGGCAAGTTTTGTTTGCCGTCACGGGCTCAATTGTCACAGCTATTCGCGCTGTATTCGGTCAAGAAGCCCCTTATAATCGAGACAAAATGGGAGCGATGTGTTTGGCGTTTCTGACTTAAAAAAAAACTTTATTTTTGAGGACAACCGCCTGACACAGCACAATGGCCGTTAACTGGATCACAAGATCACAGGGCGGCGCCGTATACATAACGGTGGGCGTTGTTCTGCCGCGAGGCAAGGTGGCCCCCCCCCCACCTGGCACTGATTTTTGGCTGAAGCCACGGTACAGCCAGAGACCGGAGCTGTGGTTTAAACCCCTTGCCCAAGGGGGTTGCCGTGGTTTTTGCCCAGCAAGGAATCGACCCCCCGACCTCGCGGTCAGGAATCCAACGCCTTGCGGACTAGCGAGCCTCGCGCGTCTCGGGTGTCCAGCGATGGAGGCAAAGCACCACTTTTGCAGACAGTACCATACAATTTAATTTTTCTGTACAATCTTCTTTAAAGGGGTGTGCCCACTCAAATTTTGAAAGCGCGAAACTTCGCATGCTGGTAGAGCCCAACTAAACTAGAAATTCATCTAATAGGACCGACGGAAAATTCTAATGTTTTCTTAACAAACTTTCATTAGCAAAAATCTGAAAAGTACCGTAATATTCGAATAACTGCGCATGGTCATCTTAAGAAAATCGAATTATCGCTGATTTCTCAAATACCAACTTCCTTCGACTTCTTGGGAATTATATCGCCCAATCAGCCACAACTCAATTCTTAAAGCAGAGACGACGTTTCTCCGAATAATTGCCGCTGGACTGCATAGTTATTCGAATATTACGGTACTTTTCAGATTTTTTGCTTCTGCAAATTTGTTAAGAAAACATTCGAATTTTCCGTCGGTCCTATTAGATGAATTTCTAGTTTCGTTGGGCTCTACCCGCATGCGAAGTTTCGCACTTTCAAAATTTGAGTGGGCACACCCCTTTAATTTACAAAACATACGTTATAATTTCTATCAATCGACTCACTGTGTACTGGCTGCGTACTGCGTAATAGGCCGGAAAGACGTCGCGAAAGCCCCCCGCGCCCCACTTCCCCCGGTCGTAATCTGCGTGCGTGCATATGAGTGAATGCATGAGCCCACAGAATACACTGGCTGCGTGCCGTGTAATGCGTACACATGCCCAGTTTGCGCTAAGTGCGTTAAGTGCTGTGTGTGTAGTGGCTCTGCGAAAGGATTACAATTGCAAACTGCTTTAGTAGGCTCTGAAGTCCCTTGAGTAGGCTAGGCGCGCGCACGGAAGACAATTTCTTCCATTGTGAGCTGCTGCGCAAACGCTCGCGAATACACAAGCGAACATAGCATTATCCCGCGGCCGGGCACACACTGCACGGACAAACGCACGCAGGTACACGCCGCACGTACGTATGTATAGACGTACAGGCAATGGTAGTGCGACCTTCGGCCGCGTTGAGAGATGGCGCGCGGCCCGGACGAAGTAACATTCCTTTTCCCACTTATCTCTGCTTGCGCGTTGCAGGCGTAAGTAACGCCTAAAGAATAACGCCGTGTCTCTGCAAGTTGCACCGAGTGGAGCTGTAGACTTCCACCAGCCGCGTGAACATGACGGAATACGAAAATTACACGGAGACGTCCAAGTCCTACGACTCTGGGCGTATCGCCACCGGCATCGACGAGTATTCGTGAATTCTGCAGCGCCACTTTGCGAAAGAACAGCTCGACGACGGTCTGGCCATCTTGGAGGCGGGCTGCGGGACTGGCAACTACCTGAAGGCGATTGAGCCCTACGCCAAGAGTAAGACGGTCACTGGACTGGACCTGAATGAAGGAATGCTAAATGTGGCGAGACAAAAGCTGCCCGCGGCTAGACTCGTGCACGGATCCCTGCTGGAAAAGCTGCCATTTGAAGCTGACATTTTTGACGTCGTCATGATCAATCAGGTGAGCAGAGGAGTTTTTTTAATTTTTCTAGAGAAACATTTATTGAGAATGTCGGAGCAATATGTGCAAAGAATGTACAGTGGTGTGAATCGAACCCACGACCCTCAGAGATGGTGCCTGACAAACTGGGCCAGCGTCTTACCGACTCAGCCACACTGCCAATCAGGCACCCTCTCTGAAGGTGCGATTCCCATCACTGCACATTCATTGTGTTTTCGCTGGGATATTGCTCTGCTATTTTCACCACATTGCACTGCTCGTCTCATCATGATCAAACATTTATTGAACCACAAATTCAGGTGTTGCATCACCTCACGTTGGGCGACTCCTTCTCCAACGTGGGCGCCGCGGTCTCGGAAGCGTTCCGCGTCCTGAGAACCGGCGGCTTGCTACTCATCAATCACACGACGAATGAGCAATGCACTTTTTGGTTTGCACTTGTTTGATTTTTTTTATTTTTCTATTTACAATAGGATAAAAGTTTTAGGTACTTCCACGTGGTGCCCGAGGCGCGCGAAAGATTCGCCGCGCGCTGCGCATCCGCTCAAGAGCTAATTAAAATGTGCAAAGACGTTGGCTTCACCTCCGAACAGACGCAGCCAAGCCCGGATTTGTTCAATCCCTGGGAAGTGTACGCGGATTTACAGGGACCATTCTCCAAGAAATGGCGCGATTTGGACTCCTTCTGGAGCCTACCGACCGAGTCGGAACTGATTCACCGTCTTGCCGAGTACAAGAGTTTGACAGAGGAAGAAAAGAGTCGATTTTTCAAAGAGAAAGAAGAGATGAGGATTAAGATGGGCACACATACGATCTTTGCCTTCGCAAAACATTAAATCTTGAGGTGGTGACATTGACTTCAAATTCCTACATACATGCAGGCATTTATCTGCAGGCATCGTTATAAAAGAAATTCGTGCAAACCTAAAGGAGAGAGCAGATTGCGAAATGCAGAAAGATGCAGATACGTATTTATGCAAAGCTATTTATTCAATTTTTCCCACCCCCATTTAGAATTAGAACAGTTAGAATATTGTCAACCCTATCCATATTCGTGCACGTGACGCAAGAGCATGAACTCTACTCTGCCTGTTGCTGTGTGGAAGCTGGGGCGAAAACAAAATTGGCTGGACGTCGTTTGGGCCGAATATTGCGCGTTTTACGTTTGTTTTACCGCCTTCTGCCATAGTTTTGCTGCAGTTATTACGACTCTTATTGCTTCCCGCTTCCTCTCTCGCTCCTGTGCCATTAACTGTTTATGGGGGCATTATCATCTGTGATGGTGTGTATGATGGGTCGTATTCTCGAAACACCCAAAATTGCAGACAGCACCACACAAAATTATAAAGGTAATTTTTCTCTGTAAAAAATTATTTGTACATTTTCTTTAATTCACAAAAACACATAATGATTTCTATCAATTGATTCAATAGTGTGTGGCTCGTATTCAGCAGGACTCACGCTCAAGGGGCTGCGCTGTTGCTTGAATCTAAAGCTGCAACGTTTCCCTCTGCACGACTTCAGCAGAACAGCGAGTTTTATTCACAGAAATCCGAAGTGTCGCTCCTAGTGATTATTTAGCAGTGATGACCGTTACTCGCTGATCAGTGCATAGCCTTAAGGAACGAGCTGCGATCACGATGGGCCGGGCTGACTGGTCGATGTTGCGCTCTCGAAGGGGGATCAATCGACTTGATCGCGATCAGTCGAGGATCTGGCCCTGGGGGGCCTGCGGCGGCGGCGGAGGATCCTTCTTGCAGAAGCCGAGGTAGTCGGCAATCGTGTGGCCGTCCTTGCAGCCGGGACACTTCTGACGGTGGTCGGCGCAGTTGGGTCCGTTGCGGACGCACAGGCAGTCGACCCACGAGTAGAACGTGGCGACCGCGTTCTGCTCACCCTTGTCCTGGAGAGGCGAAGGCGACGTATGCGTGCGTGCGTGCGTGCGTGCGTGCGTGCGTGCGTGCGTACCGCGTCGGTGCCGGCCAGCCTGGTGCAGGCCGTCTTGTAGAAGGTGCCCCACGCTGGGCACTCGAATTTGAGTACCATCTCGCGCATGGCCGTCTGAAATTCAAGTCGTCGACTTGTAATATTCTTCGAATTTTTTCGAAAGCGAAGTACAGTGCGCTTCACCTCGTCGATGCCGCACTGCGTGATGGACGTGTCGATCATGTGGCTCGCGACGATGCAGCGCACGAACGTCGGGTCCTAGGCGGCGGCGACGAGAGTCGGAACTTTGAAGGAAACTCCAGAAAAAATTTTCCTACCGAGCTGAGGCACTCCTTGGCCTCGTCGCAGACTTTGTCGACTGTCTTCTCGGGGTCGGCGATGGCCGCGTAGAAGGCGTTGGTGAACTTGGCGCCGGCCAGCTGGTCGCAGACGCCCCGGTACCCGCCACCGTCATAGCGCGGACAGTACGAGTTCGCCATCACCCGCTTCATGTTGGCCTAAGGCGGAATGCAAGGCATAGATAGCGGTGCTGCGCAGGTGAGCGACAACAGACAACCGACTAAAAGACCTTTTTCAGTGGCAGCTTGGTCCTTGCGTAGGAGACGAAGTTCAAGCAGACTTCGCAGCCGATGCGACCAACCTGAAAGTTGTTTAATTAATTAATTAATTAGAGCAGAGATTTGCAAGCATCTGGGGTGCACCTTAGCGACAGCCAGTTGATTGGTCGGCCGCTTGATGGCCACGAACGCGGACGCGGCGGCGACCAGAGCGCATAGAGCCAAAAGAATCTTCATGATTTCTCAGTTTTCTTTTTTTTTTCAGATTTTTCTCTGCTCTTGTTCTTCTTCTTCTTTAAGGCAGATTCAGGCAAGGTCGAGTGCCGTTCAGGGACAGCGGAGCCGCTTAAATCCCCCGGCGATAAGCGCGCTCAGACGAACCGTGGGTGGCGTGGCGTGGCTCGTTCGGAGCTTACGACCCCCTGAAAAAACTTTTGTCGGATTACTACCACGCGAGCACGAGGTACATATACAGATTGTAGGGATTCTAAAGGTGGGAGGGACGGTAAATGAATGACATCAGCCGCCCTTGCCTATCCGTCCGTCGCGGGAATGTTTTAGCGCAGTAATAAAACGGCCTGATTGCGAGCTGCTTCCGCGCGCGTCAACAAAGACGCCGGTCACGAGACGGTCGTAAAAGCGCCTCTCGCCGGTCTGCGGTTTTGCAAATCGCCTACACGCGAAGGCACGCGCCGCCGCGGAGGTGTTGTAACGCTTGTCCGCTGCTAATGCCGTTATCACAACCGAAGATTCGTAGGCGAGAGTCGCTCTCTCGCCGGGGCGACTGACGTCCGAGCAACCATAATAGCCGCGATCTGCCCACTCGTCGAAGGTCGTAGAGCCGCATTCCTTCCTGCCGGACGAGCGAGTGGGAAGAACTCCCTTCTCAGTCAAACTCACACCCCGCAAGATGCTTTTACGCCCAAACCTAGCGCATCTATTGCTAGTGCTAATAGCGCTTGTTGCGGCCGCAAGTGGCTGCAGGCCGACGAAGCCCCCTCCAACTCCTCCCAAAACGACAGCCGAACCAGTACCCAAGACAACAGAAGGCGTCGTCAGCACAGCGCCACCCGGCACGACAGGCGAGCCCAGGACCCGAGCTCCGCCGATACCGCCGTCGCCTTCAGGTGCATTTTTTGTTGTGCTCAACAAGCAGGTTGCTGGCACTTGATAAAGTAGGGCGCTCTTCTGTGCCTCTTGAGAACATAGCGCGCTCGCACACACGGTCACGCGTCAACGCGAGCTTTATCTCCTCGCGGCGATTTCAATAGTTTACGTAAAGACTGCGTATACATTCTGTATGTTACCTCCTACAGCATGCCGTCCACGACCAATATCGTTCACGTCCGAGTACTGGGGCGCGGATGACTCTACGCCTGGGTTAGTGGTGGGCGCGCCAGTCCATTTCCAGGGCAAACCCGCGTATACGCGGGGCGGCGCTTTTTCTTTATCGTCAGCGCCCCAGTGCTCGGGCGCGGCGGACGAAACTCGGGCGCGAACGCTATAGGCATGCTGAACACATGTACTGTGTACTGTACATTGTGGATACCTAGCAGTACGCACAGTACATGCGTGTACATACGCGTAGCGTAAGGCTCGCCTTCACCATGCAGAGACGCTGCTGGCGGTGGGCGGCTTCACTCGCAAGATCGAGAAGACCGTCTTCACGTACAACACGACGAGCGAGGACCTGGGCAACTTCGCGTACGCGCTGCGCCTGCCGCGCACGGGCGTGCGGGCGGCCGTGCACGGCTCCACGGTCTTCGTCGTGGGCGGGGAGACGCTGCCGGTCGGCTTGTCGGCCGACGTCTACTACGGCGACGACAAGGGATTCGTGGAGGCGCCCAAGCCCCTCTCGCCCTTCCAGCAAGCCACCGCCTCGGCGGTCATTGGTCAGTCGGCCGGGCGCGTGCTCTATTCCACACGCTGCCGTGATCTGGGCTGGCAAATGTGGTCACTCGCTGGCTCCTGGCGTTTTGTAGCCCATGGAAGAAGCGCATTGACAGCCCCTTTAGGAAAAATTTCGACTTCAGAGGAAGCGGGATTTCGATTCTTTTGGGGCTACCTGTAGCAATAGGGGAGTGACTGCACGCAACGGGCGGACGGACGCACCGACAAAGTCTGTACTTCCCCAGTGCACGCTTCCTCTCCTTCAGGCGACCAGTTCGTGCTGTGCGGCGGCCTGCAGAGGTTGCCAGGGCCTCCGTATTTCAAGGTGACCAACCGCTGCGACGCCTACTCCTTCGCAGAGAAGAAGTGGTCCACAGAAACCGTTCCCGACCTCCCCTACAAAGTGATCCGAGCCACAGCGGTGGCCATAGACGACGCGCTCTACGTCATCGGAGGCGCCGACAAGGCGGGCACGCCGAAGAAGAAGGTGCTGAAACTGGACACCAAAGGCGACAACAAGTGGAAGGAGGTGGCACCTCTCTCGATCGTCAGGTTGGCGTAGAAATTGCAAATTCCACAAAACTGTTCTATGTAGCCGCTTGCTCACGGGTCCTGTAGCGAAATGCACTTATTCATAGCAAGTTTCTTTATTTTGCCGACATTTCCGCTTCCAGGTCGGGCGCCAGTGCCACCGTTTACCCGCTGCTCTCGGGCGGCAGCGGGATTCTCGTGTGCGGCGGTGACTCGGGCGGCGAAGAATTCGAGAGCTCTTGCGAGCTCTACGACCCCGACTCGGGCGACTGGACGCCATTCGCGGCGATGACGAAACGCCGGTTCGAGTTCTCCCTGCTGAGCTGCAGGAACGTGCTGGTGGCAATCGGCTTCGCCAAGGAGATCGACAGATACAACGAGCGGCTGGAAAAGTGGGAGGAGAGCATCTTCGCCGACATGCCCGACGGACTCGTCGACTTTGGCGCCGTCTGCTACTCGGGAGAGTACGGAGAGTGCTCGTGATATTATGTTACGTTGGTGAAACAGTAACGCGACGGGTGCGGTGCGATCCGGTGGAACTTTGTTTTGTGTACAGGAGGTCAGTGATCGATGATTTGCAATGATTGTCGACTTTGACACGCGATCTACTGAAGCCACGCACGCATGCCAACAACCTCAGCAATCCTACACAGTCTGGAGGCGTCAAAGATATTCATTCTTCTCTGTGCACTGGATGATTACGTGGGCATGGATTAACGGTATTTTTTTCATCCGAATGCAAACGCACGTCCCGTCAATGCAACGTTCTTATCTCAGTAATCTCAGTAAAAAGAGCACTTGCGCTTAGTGGGCGAAAAGTAGAGCTTTTGGCACAACGGAAACTTCGATAGGCAATCATGGACCGAACGAACACCCACTCCATGCGCTATGTACGCTGACGAGTAAAAAGTGCGAAATTCCTACGAAACAAGCGAGTTTACGCAATACAGGTTTTCATTTTGAAATTTAATTTTTGATTTAGAATTAAGTTCAAGTGCAGTATTGGGGACTTGATTGGAGTGTATGCTGTGAATTGTCGATTAGGCTCAACCATTCAATTTTGTGAGCATCCGCACTCATCGATGTCACCTAACATCGATCGATTGACAAAGTCCGCAATCCAACAGTTCTTGTCAAACCGGACGTATCATTGGTGTCGCTCAAGGCTTTTCATCTCTCACTTTTCTGTGTTACACACACTCTGTAAGGTTTCTATCTTTTCTAAAGTATACAATTGAACGATTGAACTAAATTTTCAGTTTGCCTGGGTACTGTAGTTTAATGTGGGATCGAAACAGCGCAAGTGGCGTTTAGCACCGCAGTGCACCCAAGGTGGGTGTGCGAAGGAAACTACCACTCAAATTAGCGCACTTATCGCCCAGATATGTACTCGGTAGACTGTTTGCGCCAACTCGCCCGGATTGCATTCTTAGCGCTCTTGCCTTGCACGTACATACTTCGCTTCCATATTCCGAGTTTGTTTGCACGCAGCACGCGCAGCGCAAGCAGTGCAGTAGTTGATGAATACGGTAAGCGCATCATAGACGGCGCACAGCTGTTTTGAGTAATGCTTTGTTCCTTGACAAACGGCGCCAGCGGACTTCCTGTTTAGACACTCTGGTCGCATGAGATGACTCACAACGTCTGCGGTATACTGCTTCAATTTGGCTATTGGGGAAATCAGAAAACTGAAAGGCATCTCTGTGTCCTTCGAGACATGCAGTACCTACAGTACTTATGTACATCACACGATTGAGATGTTCAAAACGTGCGATTCGAGGGTATAATTGTCGCGTTGCGAAGCGTATATGCATTCCTGTGGCGTGTGTGTGCACACGGTCGCTGCAAAACGTGAGTGCGAGTACCAACTAAAAAAAAACAAGTTTAGGCACAGCAACTGAACCATGCTCTTTGCGTTCGCTAGCATTTGGCACTCGGTGGGAAGCATTGGGTGGGAAGTCGCGAATGTAAACGCACGCAACGATATCAAACCGTGAGAACGCGACAGAAATTGCATCAGTGATTGCTGGTTTCTGCTGACGTGCAAATACCGTACTGCCGGAGATATGCGAGCGGCTACCCGAATGCACGCACCTCACGCTTTTGTTTGATTGATGATGTGGAGCGAGGCAACTTTTTGCACTTGGACTGCCTCGTTCTGTAGAACAGTTGACTCCGTATTGCCCAATGGCTTGCATGAATCCTGTACGTTTCTGTACGTAGAAGGAGATTGTTGTTGGTAACCAAAATACTTACGTACGAGCGCATTCCGCAAATCACATGGCCACAACCAAAACAGTTTCGGTAAAAATAAATTCGAGTAAAAATTCCGCGCTCGTTTCCGCGAACCGCCACCCACAGTCGCATTCCAGTCTGAATGTCGTCGTCAAAACCCACGGTCAGACGGAGAGCCGCGCGCGTCGCTTATCTTCGACGGCAGACCGTCAAATGACTTCCACCACGTGCCTTCGTAATTCCGCAAAATCACATGCTGCCTACGCAACGCAACCAAGTCGCGTGCTACAGTGCTGTGTTTGGCTACCGTTCGCCTAAGACACACTCTTCCAAATAAATGGCCCGCCCACTTCCTGTGGACGAGACGCATAAAAGCGCCCACCGAAGTGCCACAGAAAGAGTTGAGCTTGTTTTGTCTAAGAAAACACAAAGAGAGAGTTGACGCTCGCCGCTACGGTACGAAAGCCGAATAACGCTGCTGTGCGATGAAGAGTGTGCTCGCGGTGTCGGTGGCTGCAGCGCTGCTCGCCTATGCGGCCGTGCTGCTGCGGGCGGAGCGTCAGGAAAGCGTGGCAAAGGTACGGTAGCGCCATCATGCGATTTTTTTTGCGTAAAGTGTACTGTACAATACCTAATGTACATAGGAGGCATGCATAGGTAGGTTAGGTATTTGTATGAGCTTTGGTGACCCCTGGAATGCCAAATGCAAATTGGCGACGTCTGAGTTTTTAACCTCGATACATACTACACTGCATGTCTAGAACGGTTGCGTAGAAACGGTTCTAAATCAAAGTGAAAGTGTGTCGCACTCCAATCAAACGGCGCCCCTTTAGGTGGGCCGCATCGGTTGCGAGGTCTGCCTCAACTTCGTCTCCTACGCGAGGACGAAGCTGCCGCTGAAGAAGGTCGGTGCGGACATTCCCAATGATTCTGCATCCGAAACGTAGAATTTGACGAATCATCCGACCGTGTCGTTGCAGGGTAACCTGAAGCGCGTGATGGCGAACTCGTACTGCCCGCGCTACGGTGCGTCGGGCGCGTACCGCGGCGTCTGCGACCAGCTGGCGGGCGCCAAGTTCACCAACGCCTTCTACGCTGCCATCGCCGACATCGACAAGAAGGCCGACGCCGTCTGCGATGAGATCAAGGAGTGCCTCAGCTCCGTGAGTCATCCGTCTCTCTCTCTCTCTGGCCTCTGCGTCTGGCGGCAAGGGCAAGGTCGCGACCGTTGCAGGACCCGACGTTCGTGCGCTGCATCGTCGCGAGTCACATGATCGACACCTCCATCACGCAGTGCGGCATCAACGAGGTCCGAGCCCACTAACAACTCTTCAGGCGCATAATCCCACACGCACGCACGCACGCACAACCCATCGAAACACCGGACAAAAATGCGACGTTTAGAAAGCGATGCGAGAGATGGTGCACCGATTCGAGTGTCCCCTCTGGGGCAGCTACTACGGCTCCGCCTGCTACCGACTCGCAGGCACTAACGAGGTACCGTACGCCACCCACCGACGGACGGACGCACGGACGCACAGGGCGGCATTGCAGACGCGCGGCGAGGAGAACGCGGTGGGGGCGTTCTTCTCGTGGGTGGACTGCCTCTGCGTGCGCGACGGACCCCAATGCGGCCAGCACCGACAGGACTGCCCCGCCTGCAAGGACGGACACAATATCGCCGAGCACCTCGGATTCTGCCAAGCCGGCGACGACCAACAGCTGCAGCTTCTGCTACTCGGAGATGAGCCGTGAAAAATGTCTTACTCTACGTTTGCGAACGCACTGTACAGTTGGATAGCGAAATTGGAATGTTTGCGAAAGTGTTTTGCTGTTGATACATGGTACCTTCTTTGGTCGAAAGACGTTCATCCTCTACCAATCTTCTTTCACACCGCACCACATAGCGCGTGTGCTGCACACACGCAGAACCAAATGTAAAATGCGGACAGATCTGGTACCGCTTGTGCAAAACTCGGCCGACTATGCGAAGGCGTCCTCGAGTCTTTATCCAGTCAGAGTTACACTAGTATTTCGAAGAGAGTTGCGCTAGCATCAAGGCAAAATGCGGATTTTATGCTACACGTACGTGGTAACACGAGTCTGCGCAGCAAGTAGGAACACTGTGCATGCTGTGCTGTGAGCAAATGCTCAGCGACTTTGGACTTCGGTTTCTCCATGTCTGTTTACCGCGATGCACGCATGGCCTTCCATGGCCTCCGTTCGATTTTGAAAAAGTCTTTCATTTTCATTTCAATTCCCAAATGGGAAACCACTTTTTAGGCGCACCATCTAAGGTGCACTGGAGGCAGACGCTCATTGGGGAGACCAAGAACTGGTGCACACCAAAATAGTATTATTCTTCGTAGCAGACTAGGCTTTGGTAGCATTGGCCATTGATAGACAATGCTAGGGTGCGGAACATGCCTCGGGGTCAAAATACAACAACAGTCTGCGAGCAGAGCAGAGCCATATTAGACAAACCTATCCTGAGGCTCTCGCTAATAGAGGGCGATGTATAACATCATTCTAACGCAATGACTAGGGCGTTCTTCACCTGCAGGGCTACTTCTGAAGCACTGTGGTGTTCGTCCTTTGCTGCGCGTTGTCTCGTGCAAATGCAGTGTCCTCAGTGGGTTTCGAACTGGCGACCTTACGAATCGTAGGGTCGTAAGTTAAGATCACTGATCCGTCCCCTATCCACCTTGCCAAAAGAATACCTTTCGGTGTGCATCTTTTCCATGTCTCCCCAAAAGAGCGTCTGCCTTCTGTGCCACCTGTGA